>JAHBMJ010001588.1:14810-28785 GCA_018398765.1 Chromera velia
CCCCCCCCCCCCCCTCTCTCTCTCTCTCGCTCTCTCCTCCTTCCTTCCTATGCAGTAATGGACAGAGGGACAGTGAGGGCTGAATGCCGACAGAAAGATAGTCATGCAAGTGCGCTGAGAAATGAGAAGAGGGCGAATCGGAGCGGAACAGGAGCAATGCATTGAAAGATCGAAAAGGAGTGTACTGCAATCGTCGCTGTCTTTGTGAAAGTGTTGGGATCTCCAACACCCTTTCCCTGCAGCGCCAGTCAAGTTTCCATTGCTTTCCCGCCTCCCCTCCTTCCCTTCTTCAATCAGTCTCCCTGCTGCCCCGCTCCTTCATTTCTTCTGTCCCCCGCACTCCCAGCCTCCCCCCTCCAGTCTCCGACCGGCCCCTGTTCGTCCCATGCTGTCGGTGGTGGCGCTGTGCTGTAAACGAATTTCCCTGCACAGTGTTGAAAGGGGGACACGGGGGACAAAGTGATCAGAAAGCGGGAACTCATAAAGTTGACAGAGGGCGAATAAAGTTGATTTGAACACACTAAGCGAAAGCGACTCGGACTGAGCTTAACTTGAAAGGAACGAACCTTAATTTGGTTCAGTAGAGCTTAAAGTGACTTGAACACTTGACAGAATTTCGACATAGCTTCACTGAAGGGAAATAATCTACTCGAGAAGCTGTCAGAAGAATCGAGACGCAGAGAACTGGGAAGGAGTTTTGGAAGCTGGAAAAGATCGACCCTCAAAAAAGCTGTCCTATTCATTCACACACAGCATGCCATCGGCCATGCAGTCAACAATCCATGCGCTCAAAACTCCCCCACTCCCGGAAATCGACGCAGCAGGCCGGTGACTGAGCGCACCAACCATCACCCCAGTTTACCCTGGGGCTAGCTGCAGTCTCCTTCCGGAAGGCCGAACAGAGGTTGTGACGGATCGAACGACTGAAAGAGAGGCTAGACCCTCCCCCTCGAGATACGCCATCGAGGTTTTTGACAGCAATGAAAAGTTCAGATCCCCTCTGAGCGGCGTTGAGGGACGCATGGCATGACTGACGAATGAAGTCTTAACTTTCGACTTCATTTCATTCCCCTCCAATGACGAATGACCAAAGCTGATCCTCCAAGACCGATTCGAGGGGAGATGGCCGGATGGTCTTTCCACGTATGCCGGTACTCTTGCTGCGAAAGCTGAAGACTGCACAGTCGCGGGCAAGCGTACCGGCGTCAAATGAATCGAACTCTTTCGAGACACTGACCTTCTCCTGATCGAAGTTGCTGCTCTTCTTCGATACCCGCCGCCCTCTGTCTGTTCCGCATCCTGCAAAGCGTACAGTCGGAATGAATGGAATCACTTCTGAGATGTTCAGTCTCAGATGTGTCAAGACGGACAATCAAATCAATCAGTCAATCAGTATGTAATGAAAGCAGACAAACAGAAAAACGCGAGAATGTTCGTCTGTCTTTTTGTGAATGATTTGATCAAAAAAAGCTTTAGTGCCATACCCAACGCTCTCTGCATTCGTCGGTCTTTGCAATGGAAAAAGATAAAATGCACTATCGTCTACTGCAACCCACCCATGTTTGGTGTCTTTCCCGGGACCTCGACCGGGATCGAGATCGGGACCGTGACTGGAAGGAAGACGGTCCAGACTGCAAGGACATTCACAAGACAGGACAATGCGGAGATTCGATATGTCAGATCGAAATGAACCTGGCAGAGATAGACAGGGGCAAGACAGAGAGAGACAGAAACATGCAGGGACTGCGAGGACATGTGCTCAGACAGACTATATCGTAACTTTTCTCAGACAGACAGACAGACAGACAGACAGACAGACTATATGTTTCTTCTTCTCCCTTCTTTTCTTCATGAACACAATAGACAAAAAGAAAGAAAGCAAGCAACAAAGACAAAAGAACATCACGACAACTCAGACAAAGTGGGCAGGGTTCCCGAAAGACAGACTATATCGTCTTTTCTTTCCCTTTTTCTCCTTCTTCATTCTCTTCTGTTCTGTTTCTTTCTTTCTTTCTTCTTTTGGCGCGCTCTCTCAGTGGAAGGGTACCAGAGCTCCAGGCCTTAAGCGTACCCTGCGGCCCTTCCTTGCCCAGTGCAGACAAGACAGAGAGACAGACAGACAGACAGACAGACTATATCGTCTTTTCTTTCCTTTTCTCTTCCTTTCTTTCCAGACAGACAGACAGACAGACAGACAGACAGACTGTACGTTTCTTTTCTTCCTTCTTTTCTTCATGTACATAACAGACAGAAAGAAAGAAAGAACAAAGACAAAAGAACAGAACGAACAATCAAACAGCGTGGACAGACAGACAGACAGACAGACAGACCCGTCCCCCCACACACAAACAGACAGACTATTTCGTCTTTTCTTTTCCTTTTTCTCTTTCTTCACACACACACACACACACAGAGACTATATGTTTCTTCTTCTTCTCCCTCCTTTTCTTCATGAACACAACAGACAGACAGTTGATCGGGGGAGGCAGGAGGAAAGACTGGAGAGGAAGGTGAAGCAGACAGAACCAAAACAGCGGAAAGAGAAACGGACAAAGGAAAGGGGAAAGTCCGCAGGATTTCTACGCAGCGCCGCCCTTAGAGCTATACTGACCTGACTGAGGGCGAACAGTCCTCCAGCGGCTATCCCTGTCGCGTCACCCGTACCGGCCCCCGCACTGGACTGTGACTGCACCGTGGAGAATGCGCAAATTCAAGCTCGAATGAAAGAAAGAATACTTGCAAAAGAGACGCCACCGTGTTGAAAGAGACACGTGTCCTGAAAAGTTCTTTGCGCACTCACTTGCGCAGCTGTCTATCGTAACAAAGAAAAGACAGAGAGATGACAGTGTGGCAAAACATATTCATACAGTCCTATCCTTCTTTTGTTCACCATGACTTGCAAACACAGGCAATTAAAGGAGTCTGTGACTCGCCATCCGGAACAAAAGCACGTCGGAACAAAAGCACGTCGACATACCCTTTCCTCAGTGCCTCCCACGTCTTTCGAAGCAGACCTCGACCGCCTGGTCCTGTCCTCTGATGAGACCGACTGCGAATGCATTCAAAGGGGGTGTGAAGATCATTTATGGTTCAAAAGTTCTGCTTTCAAAGGAGAGGCACAGAGTGAGAAAAAGAGCGCGGCAAGAGATATTCATAGCGTGCACACAGGCAGACGCCAAAAGAAATAACCTCAAGACGGAAGAATCATTGCTCTGTTCGTTCAAGCAGCCAATCAATCCGGTCTGAGACGATTGAGCTTCCAGTCCTCCCCATCAACTGACTTTTGACCATTCGGATTCTCCATCATCCTCTGTTGTACGCCCCCGCTCCCCAATATCCACGGGGGAAGTGGACGAAAATCGCGGACTGGATCCTTCTGGAGCCCCCTCCGCAGAATCCCTCCCAAGAGAGGACGGGGACTCAACCTGCGTTGGGACAGGAAAACAACACGAAGGTTTCAGCCGAGAGAATTGTATTCTTAGTCAGCCACACACACACACACATACACACATGCACACACACTTACACACAGACAAACACACACACACACACACACACACACACACATACACACAGTAACGGACCCACATGAACATCAGCTCACGCACATGCACTCACTCTCATGTACGTGCACACACGAACACACACGCACACCAAAACGCGCATGCACTCTCTCTCTCTGTCTCTCTGTCTTTCTCACACACACACACACACACACACACACACACAGACACCCGTAGACGTACGAGAATGATCCGAAGAAGAATACACGAGACCGAGGATGTGAAGAGCTTAAGGGAATAATTGCATACAGTCACGCGTACGTAACAGATTGAAAAGGCCCTGACAAAACTCACAGGAGGCGTTCCAGGTGAGCAGATACGTGCAGGTTCTGGGTGGGAGGTGGTGACGGGGTGCTGCAGGTACGTGCACATGCATGAGGCACATGCAACAAAAATAAGTGGCGTGCTTAAACATGGTGGATATGAACAGGGGCACAAAAAATCCAAAGGCGCACATCCAGCTAGAGCCTTGTGGCACATTTAGGGAAGCACTCTCCTCCATGGCCGGCACTGGATAGTCGACAGAGCACGTTTCAATCAGACAAAATCCGAATCATCGAGGTAGACGGAAAAATGATACCCAACCTGATCCGCAGACGCATACAACGTCCAACTGACCGGAAGGGTCCCTCCAGGGGATGTGAGGCATCTTTTTGCCATCCATTCAGCCCTTCTCTCCTCGGCGGACTCCTCCTCTGCGGGGTACGCTGCCTCTCCGAGGTCCGCACAAGTGGGCCCCTCGTCTTCCACGCTGTTAGTCTCTCTCCCCTGCCCACTACCACACGTACCGATCATAGACAGAGGGGTCACAGGCGAACCGTCCTTTCGACCTTCTCTGAAGAGCAGAAGCGCCGGGTTAGGTCTGGGGGGGATTGGGGGGAGGGGCAAAGCTGGTCCCGGCAGGATCGAATGCGGTCCTTGTTCACACCACAGCACATTCATAGGTGAGGTCGGCAATTTCTCCTGCAGCACACGAGAGCGAAGAGACAAAAAAAAACATGAAAATACACAGCAGAGAACGGCACTCGCTCAGCTAGCACACGAGGACAAGGAGCAGGCAAAGAAAAGCTGACGGGGATTACAGGGGTTCCATCATGGGCATTGCATGAGGGGCGAGACATCTCCGGGACTACAGGCAGGCTTGCAGGATTGGGGTGCAGAGTCTGCGGGAGCTACTAATAGACAGAAGCAGACTGACGAGGCAAAGCAACGCACGCGCAGATGATGCACAACTTCTGCACTGTTCTGCAAAGTTTTGTAGAGGTCTCGTGAACGCATCTAATGGGGCACGTTTCTCGCAAGCATTGATCTTGCACCAGTTGCCATGTGTTTCACAACGAAGGCAACGACTCACCCCTGCACCCAGCCTTAACGCGAAGTTCGCAAGCCAACCAGCAGGCAGTTGACCTCCCAGGTTGCCGAAGGTGTAGCCTTGAGGCCACGGAAGGGAGATAGCTTGCCTCTGCTCGTCTCTCTGATGTGGTTGGGGCTGAATGCACTGATGTAGTGTGGTTGTCGATGCACCTACTGCCAGTTCCTCCATGTTAAGTCTCAATGAAGCAGAGTACCCTCTCCCAGCAGCCTTTATACTACACCACTATGCAGGAAATGACAGTCAGATGATCTCCTGATTGGCCAGCCACTGCGCCTCACCCAGGAGGTGTTTCTGGAGAGCGGAACTTCAGTAGCCAGTAGATTTGATTGATCACAGGAGAGACAGCAACTAAGAAAGTCCCTTTTGCGTGTTGTACCCAGAACCGTCTATATATACGTCGATACGTGACTGCGTGTTGTTCCCAACAAGTGACCTGTGTTGCAGCTCATACACCACGCCAGTCCTTTAAAGCCACTCCAGACCTCTGCTTGACAACAAGATCTCCTCCCGTTTGCTAACCTGGTCGTTTGGGCTCTCGCGACCCAGTCACCAAGCGTGAAAGATTTGAAGATTTGAAGTGTGCAAACTGTTGGTTCGATCGATCTAACAACGATACGTACGTACACTGATATTCTGATATGTTTTCGCGCGCTTTGCGCGCGTGTACGCGGACGCGATTCAACCGATCGAGTATAGACCGATGGAGGCGTACACAAACTTTGTGTTTTGTCATGATTCCGCGGCGATTCGGCATGCATGCATGCAGCAATTTCGGCTTCCCATTAACTTATATATATATAGAGTATATATAACGCGCAACTCCGACTCATTCCGACTCATGTGTAGTCCATGTGTAGTCATTGTCCGATGATTATCGAGCTGTCCGCACATATTGATATGTATGATCGAGGTGTCATCGAGCTCGATGCAGCAGATTCTGTTCTCCAGTTGATGCACACGGCGAGTGAACTCATAAATTTTGAACAGTCACGCCGTCCGCCACGAACAACAGTTGCTTCACGCCTTTGCAGCAAACTTTATTGCCCCTCCCCCCGAGATATCGCACGCTCGCGGAAGTTCCGCTGGATTCAAACCGTGTTCGAAGCCAAGTCATTCGAAAACACCGTTGGCGGAGAGTAGACGGCTGTATTGCCTCTCTCCACTAACGTACCGGCATCACAAAAGCGTTGCTCAGTAAAGGTCCTTGCGAGGCTTTAGAATTAAGACAAAATGCTGGTGGAGAAGTGGATAGGAGCATGGGAGCCCAAGACAGGGCAGACGGGACCACACGAGAATTGGGTCGGGAACATCTTCGGGGATGGCAGTTACGTTTTGTCCTACGTCCTGAAGGGCAAGGAGTATGTCCTGGAGGGCCTCTGGAAGGCTTCCCAATCCAAAATCGTCCTGGAAGGAACCAGAAAGGAATTCGGATCCAAAACCAGAGAGTACTGGCCTGACATTGTGAGTTGCTGTTTCTGCAAAGTGGGTTGGACTTCTTTGCTCTGAATGACAGCTTTCGTCTCTCCGGTCACTGTTGTTGGGGCATGCGTTGGAAAGCGCGATAGGAATGGCATAGCTAGGTATCCTGTTGTTCTGATTGTTCCTGAGGGTTCGGGGAAGGCTCTTGCATGGTCGGTGCGTCTTGTACATTCTTCCCAAAATTCATCTGTCTCCCTGTATGTGTAAAGGTGCGGGTTCGCAGGCGTGCAGGCACGTGTGTGTGCGTGTGTGTGTATATATACGTGCGTGTTGGCTTCTGTGTGCGTGTGTGCGTTTTGTTGGCGTTCTCCAACTCCCCTCAGAGCCCCTGGAGAGAGTCCAACGCTTTGGGTATATACATGAAAGCGCCAGAGACGTTCACGTCATTTGTGTCTGCAGAAAGTCTCCTGGACGGCATGGCAATCGAAGTACCGACGTCAGGGGACAGCATCGCCGGAGGGCACAAAGGGCGGGCAGCGCAGTCGCTCCCCCTCCCCCTCCCCCCAGACTGTCGCATGGATCCGTCAGGACCCCGAACAGAGGAAAGACGTACTCCCTCAACCCTTTCGGCAGATCTCCAAAATAGTGGAGGCACTGATTGACGAAGTCTTTCAACAAATCGATGTGATTGAAAACCGAAGAACAGTGGAGGAGTACGAAGTGGGGTTGCCTAAAGCAGGGCCCCGTTTGGCCTCCGTTGCGCTGTCTCCTTCCTGTGTGATGGGAAAACCTGCAGATGCCGAAGGAGGCTCCTCTCTGGAGTCGAAGGAATCAACCGCAGCGATGCAGCTGGAGTCTCAGGAGACAACCACGCTCAATCAGTCTGAATTGGAGCAGCCGTCCTCCCTCAGCCTGCCGATGAAATCTACAGACACCGTGGGGGGCCCTGTGATGGATTCCGTTCCCTTCACTCCCCTTTCATCTGTGTGTGCAGATGCGCACGAGAGCCGTCTCTCCTCCCACCCTGTCGAGGACCTTCTTTTCCTCGGTTCTGAGGAGGGCTACCTTGGGGTGTTGCGGCTCTCGACTGGCACGGTTGAACACAGAGAGTGGGTGTTTGGTGTGCCCCCGCCAGTAGAAGACGCGGAGGAAGAAGGAGAAGGAGACAAGGACAAAAAAGGAAAAGGGGGTAAATCAGAAAAGGGAGACCCACCTCCATCGATTCCCGTCGCAGAACAGACTGCCGACAGTGTTGCACAGCTGTCCCTCTGTTCTACTGTCTCCTGGATGAGCAACCAGTACGCGACCGCTGAACAGACGAGTGTCCGACCGTTCCCCGTCCTCGCAGCGTCAGGTCGTCGCAGTTCCTCCGTCTTTCTCTTCTCCGTTGACTGTGACGCAGCCTCCCTGTCACCCTTCGCACACGTGCTGCTGTCTCTGCCTCCCGACCCTGCTGAGGCAGCGGCCGAGGCGGCAGCAGCAGAAGCGGCAGCGGGTGCCAAGGGGGGCGGTGCGAAGAAGGGGGGGGGAAAGAAGGGCGAGGAGCCCCCACCGGAGGAAATGGAGGGTGAGAAGAAGCCGAAACCCTTTTCTATGCCCACCTTCCTGCCCCCAAGCGTCACAGAAATTCGGACCTCTGGGGGGAGAGGTTCCATGGTCAGTCAGTCAGTGGATTGGTTTGCTGCTTGGCTTGCTTCGTGATTCATTCGTGTATTTCTTACGTCCTTCTCGTTCTTGAAAAGACTGAGCGAATGAGTGATGAACGAGTGTATTGTTTTTCTCTGTTGGTCTGATTGGGAGATGGAGACCCGAGTGCGCCTGTCCAACTTTCTTTCTTTTTTTGTTTCTTTCTTTCGATCTGCTTCTTTCGAGTGGATGCATCTGCGCCTTTTGCTTTTGAAAACTTCTTTTCTTCTCTCCCCGTCCTCTGTCTGATTGCATGCATGCAGTGGCTGACGACCCAGTTGTCTGACCTTTCTGTCCGAGTCTTCCTCCTTCCTCTCCCAGAACCCAAACAGAGCACAGGCGGTGCTGTCTCACTGGACACAGGAATGTCAGGAAGCTCGAAGGATTCAAAGGGGGGCGGGAAGAAGGACAAAGACAAGGGAGGAGGAAAAAAGGACAAGAACAAAGGAGGCGACGAGGAGAGGACTGGAACCTTCGCTTCCGTTCCCCTCATTGTCACCCCGGCATTCGTCATCCCTTCTCCATTCCCTCTCCCTCTCCCTCTCTCTTCCGTCGGACTCCCCAATTCCTCCACTCAATCTCCCCCTCCGCCTTCTCCTTTCTACTCCCTGTGGAAAGACCGCTACCTCAATCCTGCCTCCTCATTCATTTCCAAGGCCGTCAGACCCGATCTGTTGAACGTTGAAGTCGGGAGCCTGGGAGGCCCCTGGCAGTCTACTGCCCAATCGTTAGGCTTCTCGAGATTGCACAACGTGCTCCTTGTCGCACTCACACACACAGACTCCCCTGACATCTACGAGTACCTGCTCCCTTCCCCCGACGAGTGTGCGGATGCTGACACCATCGCCTCTCGTGTCAAATACGTTGACGAGGCGCCACCGCCTGGGGGGGACAAGAAGGAGAAGGGCAAGGCTGATAAGAAGGAAGACAGCGGAAAGGATGCCAAGAAGGAAGAGGAGGAGAAGGTCATCGGTAAGTCCTACAGAGAGAGTGTCAAAATCATGCAGCGAGTGTGTGGCTGATTGACTGAATCGTTCACTGGCCTCATGAATGTATGCATGCCTCTCTGAGCGAATTAACGAATAAGTAGCAAAATGAATGAATGAATGAATGAATGAATGAATGAGTGAGTGAGTGAGTGTGTGTGTGTGTGTGTGTGTGAGAGAGAGAGAGAGAGAGAGAGAGTGAATAAATGTAAATTGACTTCTTCACGCAGAATCAAGCAGCAATGTCTGAAAATCAAAAGAAATAGAATCGACAACGACAGAAAAGGACCATCCGCGTGTCTGGGAGAAACACAAAAAAACATTGTGAATGTCCAGTAGAATAAATTTATTTACAAATCTGATGGAGCTGTGAATCAGACGTCCACTGTCACGTCACGTGTACGGACGGATCCTCCTCGTCCATTTCCCAAAGACGCCCTCCACGCACGAACCTCCTTGTCTGACTGTGTCCTTGATTCTACTTTTGCCTCAAATTTCTTGGCATGCAGAGCCTCTCAAACAAACCCTGTGGTCCTCTGTGGGATTTCCAGAGGGACCCTCGACTACTGTGGAGGTCTGTATGTCGTTGAAGAACGAGGAGAAAGACCATTTTGCCCTATCCTCCTTCCCCCCATCTTTCAGGCCTTTCTTCCGCTCCTCGCCGCTTTCTTCCGTGTGATGTGTTCTGCAGTCTCTCTCTCTCTCTCTCTCTCTATCTATCTATCTCTATCTATCTATCTCTATATATCTACCTATCTATCTATCTATCTATCTATCTATCTGTGTGTGTGTGTGTGTGTGTGTGTGTGTGTGTGTATGTGTGCAAGTCTCCCCCTTGCCGGTCTCATTCTTTACTTCAGCTTCAGAATGCACACCCCTTTGCAATTCATGCGCTCCGACTTTTCGCTTCTTCTCTTTCACTTGCAGCCCTGCAGTCGCACCTGTCACGCCGCGACAGTCAGTGCCCTGAGTGTGTCCCCAACCGGATGCCACTATCTGGTTGGCTTGGCTGACGGTGCGGTGTTCATCGTGGACTCTCTTCTGAGGCAGAGAAAGGCCGTGAAGGGCCACTTCGCAGCAGTCACAGCAGCTGCATTCTCGGGCGACGCTCTGGCAGTAACTGGGGGTCGGGATGCGCACGTGCACGCCTACGCTGTCTTTTCCGGTCCGTGTTTATTCTCCTGTACTGTCTGAATTTTGGTTTTTCTGCTCGTCATGAGAATGTAATACACTGATTTCGTGATGATTGAGTCGACTGAGTGATCTGACAGTCCGCCCGCGCAGCGGACACTCGAACGCTGTCTATATGAACAACTTTGTCGGCCTCTCTTTCAGCGCCGTGAGTTTCGCTGGAGTCGTTGTGCTGTCTCTTTGATTTACCGTCTGAATCTGAGAAGGTCATTTATGTCTCTCTGCCTGTCCGTTTGGCGCGTTGGTTTTCTGCAGGACAGCTCCTCCTTCGGCTTCTCTTCTCTCCTCCCCCTTCTCCTGATCCGGTCGTGTTCCTGGCCCCCCAGTCTCTAAAGAAGAGCGGGGGCAGGGCGCAACGGGTAGTCTTTGGAGTGGACAGCGCAGGAAGAATGCGGGTGTTTGACCTGCAGGGAGGGAAAAGGGTGAGTGTATTCTCTCAGAGTGATGAAAAAGATAGAACTCATCTGTAACCATGATGATGAGGCGGGAAGGAAAGCTGAACAACAGGAGGTGGAAAACTTTTTGTTGGGATGGGGGTTGCAGACAACTGCATGCAAGCTAGGTAACGGCAATATAGGGGGTCGTGGACGCCGTAGAAAACACCAAGCTCGGTACAGAGTGTTCAGATTCTCCCAGGACGAATCCTTCATGATGCAATTTCTTTTGCCTCGGCTGTTGGTGACTTTTTCATCCTGCAACATTTCCTCAGCATGACAGCGTCCTTTTCTCGCAAGTTTTCGATACCTGCTAGTACTGAGCCTTCCTTCATCTATGATCTACACGCATGCTCTGCCTGCAGATCTGCAGCGTCGAAAGACCTGACGGGCTCTTCCTCCCCACCCCCCACCGCCCAGACCGTCAGAAGTTCACAGACCCCCAACCATACATCCAGAGGCTCCGTGAGAAGATACGAGAAAAGGGACTGGAGAAAGGGGAGGACAAAAACCCGAACACCATATTCAAGGAAGAGAACTTCCCCTCACTTGCAAAGTCAGTCAGTAGAAAGATAATGAATAAACGCTTTTTTTTCTCTTTTCATTTCTTGTAAGGAGAAGTCCAAAAGGCGTTTCTGCACCTCTGTATTTGAGGGGAGTGTCTGGTGGAGAACCCGACCAGATTTCAGCAATCCAGTGGAAAGGAAAGCGCGGAATGACCAGGCAGCCTTCGATGACTCTCGTGAGAATTTTTTCAGAATTCTTGCAGACGTTTGCGCTTCCACACGAATCTATGGTCTGGGCCTCCACTGAGGTCGGCCTGTCTAGGTGTGTGCCCACCGTGCACTTTTTCTCACGTCACCATGGCTTTAGGTGTATTTTTCTGTCTCTGATTCCATTGTCTTTTTTTCCTGCCTGGCTGTTTGTTCTCATTAACGCAGGAAGGAATCAATCGACTTTGGAAGGATGACCCCATTCGTCTCTTCCTGGGGCCTCGGCTGTTTCCTCATGGAGCCTGCTCCTGCTGCTGCTGGTGGTGGTGGGATGGGGACTCTGGAAGAGGGCACAGAGGACAACGAGAGAGGGCCCGTCCCTGTGCTTGCAACTTACGACAACGAGGCGATCAGAATAGAAGCGCGGGCTTCGGTGACGAAGAAAGAGCCGGACTCAACTGGGGTCGGTCCCGTCAGGCAATTTTTGTGTGAATTGGTTGAATTTCCTCCGATGTCTCCGATTTGGTTGTTCTCTTCTTGCCTTCAAAGGAGAAATCTTTGGCATGAAAAGGCAAGGGAAGACTCAGGAAAGACGGAAGAGACGTTTTTTTCGTCTGTCATCGATCGGGGTTCGTGACTGTAGTCGCGTGTCGCTTTTGCTGTCTCGGTTCTCTCTCTTTGTGTGTCCCTGTTCTCCCAAAATTGGATGCACGGAATGTATCTTCTGACGGGTATGAGAGGCAAGGTCATACACTTGTTTGCTGATGAGGTTTTCGTCGTGCTTCGAATGCTTCCAAAGAAGGACAATTGTTTTGGTCACCCAAACTGGGCATCTCTTCTCCGTTTTGCGATTTGTTTACTGCAGGAAGACTTCAAGAAGCAGGCAATCGAAAGAGGTCTGTTTGTCTTTCCCCGTGACTCCTCGTGTGCCTTCATACGAATCGTTGCGTCCATTAGTCTCCCCGATCGTTTTACATCTGTTCTTGTGCTCTCTGACCCTCTCTAAATGCACCTTTCTTGCTGTTCGGCTGCGTCGCAGCTGAAGCTTTCGTTGAAATGTTTTTGCCCGACAATTTACAGTCATTCAAGACTTCTCATTGTCCTTTTCTTGTCTACGTTTTTCAATGTTATTCTCCATCTCTACGGGAAACTTCGGAGCAAATGCAAGCCGAAAAAGAAGTAAACCGGTAATTCTGTTTCCTGTTAACCTGCGTCAATCTGTCCGTGTCTCTCTCTTTGTCTGATTCCATTTGTTTGTCCGGTTCTCCTTGTCTGACTGCTCTGCTCTGCAGCCTCGAAGTATGCGCCCTCCTCCTCTCCCTCGAGTAGGGGCGGGAGGCGACAGGTGAGGACAGAGAGGGGAGCTGCGCGTTCCGTCTCTCCATCGAGACCCTCATTCGGGGGGAAGGACAGAGACGTGGGGGCCATGTCGAGAATGTCCTTGTCGGAATCACCCAAGAGAAAGATGGTGTCTGCGTTTGGGAAGGGACAAGGCCCTCCTTCGGTTGAGATGACGGCGGCAGCTCTGAAACCCATCCTGCCCCTCACTGCGGCCAATTTGCGCTCAGGTCTGGCCGATGTCGTTAGCTACTTCTCATGTTTCTATATCTCTCTTCTTTCGGGACAGCAAAAGATCATCAAGCATTTTTCTTCTCTCTCTTTGCCCTTTCCTTTGTAACTTTCTGTTAGCCGAACCCCCACCTCTCGCTTATGCTCGCGAGCACGCACACGCACATGCACATTGGTTTTTCGATTGTCTGCGCTTCGACCTATGGGTCGAGAAGACAGAAGACAGACGAGGAGGTTGAATCATGGGGGACGGACAAGCAGTGCGGGTGCATTTGGAAGCCCCCTTTCTTGTGTTATTTGACGATTCTGGCCATCCTCAGTCGTGTCCGTCGATGTCTTTTCTCTTCGTTCTGATGTTCTCTCTCTGGCGTTGCAGCCGTTGCTGGTGAGGGAGTCAGTTTGCCTCCTGTTGTCGAGGAAGACGAAGTGTCTGCCCCTTTGGTCAGTCTTCCTGGTTTTGTTTGTTTTGGTCTTCCTTTGTGTCGTATCAATATTGTCTTTGTTTCTCTCTCCGGAGGCCGTTCTGCCATGTTTGTCCGTGAAGTGGATCGTCTGCAGTTCTGTCTTCTTGCCTCAATATGCTGATCCGACGTTTTGATTTCGATGTTCAGATCTCAGCGTTGTGCGACATGGGTATTAACATCTGCCTGCATGCTTGCCTGCCTGCCTGCAGAAATGGGAGTGGAACAGGGTTCGGGCGCTGAAGAGAATGGGAGACGAGAGGGGAAGGAGACAGGTGGGTTAGGTGGAAATCAGAGTGAGAGAGGGGAAAGGGAAGGAAGATTTGGTGAGAGGTGTGCAATATATCTAGTCCGTTTCAAGATGCCCCATGTATCTCTCCTCCCCCATTTGTCCTTCTCTCTGTCTGTTTGTTTATCTGTCTCTCTCAGTCTGTCTGTCTGTCTGTCTCGATATAGTCTCTCTCTCTCTCTCTCTCTCTCTCTCTCTTTCTTTCTCTCTCTCTCTCTCTCTCTCTCTCTCTCTCTTTCTCTCTCTTTCTCTCTCTTTCTCTCTATTTCTCTCCCTCTCTCTCTCTCCC
>JAHBMJ010001589.1:3390-24684 GCA_018398765.1 Chromera velia
CCCCCCTCGTATGCACCCCCTTCTCCCTTTCTGACGCTGACTGACCTGAACAATTCCCTAATTGCTCTCTCAGATTCTCCCACCCACTTTGAGAACAGCTCTGGACCCTGCAATAGGTTGCTTGCACAAGGTGAGGGAGGTGAAGAGAAGAGCAGAGAGTGTACCGACACATACACTTACATTCACACACAAACAGACATAGAAGTAGAGATCTCTGTGTCTTTACATTGCCCTCCTTGTACACCGGCTCTCTTCTTCCTGGAAGTCCCTGTCTCTTGGCTGTGCGCAAGCAGATCAAGACTCTCCTCTTCAAAAGCCGCGCACGATCTCAAAAACATCCGCGGCACCTGAGAAGGTCAGATGGATGCATGCTACTTGGGGGGTTTTCCCTCCAGCCAGAAAGTCAGCAGAGGGAAAGACGAAAGAAAAGAGGCACAAATCCCCTCAGGCCGTGAGGAATTGACGAGAGCGCACCAACGCATTACCCCGAAAAAGGCCTTTGAGCCCCCCCCTCCCACCTTGATGGCTGTGAAGTTCATTCTCGATTCCGTCGCAACTGCCCTTGCCATCATCGTCTTAGAGCACCCAGGGGGACCGTACAGAAGCAGTCCGCGAGGGGGCGTGAGCCTGAGAGCCTTGAAGGCCTGCAGGCAGGTAGAGTTTGCTGTTAAATGATCTACATCGAGCCTCAACTAAAGACAAAGCAACACTGCAAGACAGGCCGTGTCTATTCAGGGAGAAGGAGAAGAAAGCAAACAAAGGAACAGGGGCCGTCAAGAGCGCACGAGCAGAGAATCTCAAGAGAAAAGAGGAAAAAGACAAGGTGCGAGAAAGATCGTGGTAAATCTACTTGAGGTGAAATTTGAGCAACCGATGTGAAGCTTCAGAGCACATGGAGCGACTAGGCATACAGACAACAGGATCTATTGACTGACAATACAAATGCCCCCCCACCTGTTCATATTTGAGGGGCCACTCCACACACTCCACAAGTTGGGCTTTCAGCTCTTCATAACTGCATGCAAACGGCACAAAGAGTCAGAGAATGCGAAGGGAAACGCGACAGACAAATTTACTCTTTTGGTTCCGCTCTCTGCTCTGCATGCCACAACGCGAAAGACAAAGAGATGAGAGAGGCCTATGAGAAAGTCAAAGAGCTCAAGTGCAAAAGTGAGACCAACACACAGAGCTGAGGAGAGTCAAAACTCGAAAGCGAAATACCAAAAAGCAAAAGAAAAGTCAACCCACCCCCCAATGTCGGTCCACCTAACTGCCGGCACCTCCACTCTCAGTTCCTTCATCGCACTCGGACGTACCTGCACAGACGCAAGCAGGCAGACATACAGACAGAAAAGGAGGCGTTATGAGAGGAGAGGATACACATCACAGAGACACAACAGAACGAAAAGGACCCGACGATTCAGGACACCCCACAGATCGAGGAGAGAAGCAGCAGAGGAACCCATCAAGTCCAGCAATTTGATCAGTTTCGTCAAAGAAGCGAAAGGTGATTCAGTGTTGCAAGAAGAAGACATGAGGGCATTCAAAAAGATACCACACCGACAGACACACAGGCAGCATGTTTATCCATCCGAGGAGGGAAACGTGGTCAAAGAGAAGCCAAAAACAATGAAAAAAAAGCCCATGCATGACGCAACAAAGGACGAGAACACACGAAGTCACTGACCGAGAGGAGAGCGTTTCGAACATCTTCAACCTCCACCCTGAGTCTCTCTTTCACACTCTTCACCTGACACTGTGACCCTGCTGGCATATTCGCACTACTCGACTCTTCCCTCCCCCCTTGCTCTCCTTCAACCTCTCTCACCCCTCCTGAAACCCCCCTTTCTTCTCTTTCTTGTACTACTCTAAGTCCCCAGTCCAATGCAGCATGGCGTTCAAGCGCGCGTAGTGCTGCGGCACGGCACAGCGCAGCTACATCAGCTCCAACAAATGCGTTCGTGCGGTCAACAATCTGCAAAAAGGAAGAAGCCGGCCAACACGCGGACTGGGTCAGAAAAGAGGAATGAGGGTGGAGAGGGGAGTGGGTGTACATCGGGGCCAGACGTGTCCTTGGACATTAGGCAAAGTGGGATCCCTCTCTGTCTGTCTGTCTCCGTGTGCGTGTGCGTGTGTGTGTGTGTGTGTGTGTGTGTGTGCATGCGTGTCTGTCTCTATCTTTGTCTCTCCCTCTTTCTCTTTCTCTTTCTCTCTCTCTCTCGCGCGCTGACGTCAGTTTTTGTTTGGTATGTAATGCAAGTTGTCATGAATGGGTTCCTCCTCGGCCTCTGGCTGACCTCTTCAATGTCTGTCTCTGAGAGGCCGTGAGGCATAGCTCCCAGGTGAACATGCAGGATTTCCCTTCTGTCTTCCCGACTTGGTACTCCGATCTGCTCAGAGAGAGGAAAGAGAGAGGGGGGGACAGAAAGCGGAGTCGGTGCAGATCCTGCCCGTTTTCCCGACCGATCACGAATATGAGAGAAAGAAAACCGGGGTCCCACAGAGGACACCCACAGACAGTCACCAATGAGCTGCCGACCTTCACCGGAAAAAAAGTTTTGTGAGGTAGAAATACGTAGGTAGGAGATGAAGCCAACGCACTCACCTCAATTTCTCTCTCAAATCTTCCAGCGCGACGCAAAGCCTCGTCTATTGCTGTCGGCCTGTTTGTTGCTCCCACTACCTGCATGGTGAAAACAAGCAGGTTGACTTTGACGGGCAAGAATCCGACGCATGCACCGAGAAGAAATCTCAGAAGGAGAAGTTTTTGCTCCCCAAGAAGGGGCTCTGTGTGCATGAAGTCGACCGTGCGAAAAGCCTTCGAAACGACACGTCCAGCTTCTCTGAGCAACCAACAGAATTTCTCTCAACCTGATGAGAACACTGACAGACAGAATGCAAAAAGCATAAATAGAATGAACACACAAAGGATCACACAAACTCTGCCTGCCCCATTGCATCCACACTGTTCCCAGCAAGTGCCGACTTCCAACAGCAACTGACCACAACCCGCTCGCTACCCTCTATTTGCTCTCCGTCCATCAAAGTGAGGAACGCGGACACGACGCGCCTCTCGGCCTCCCCGACCTTCACGGAAATGAAAAAAGGGCAAAACTGGGTGTGCGCTTGAAGTGTAAGTGGGACAAGGACGAAAGCTATTTACCCCTAAGTCCGCACCGAAAAAAGGGGAGAGAGAGGAGAGAGCCTAAGAACCTCCCTCCCTTGCATGCAGTAAGTGAGAAAGAAATGCCAGCATGAGGGCAGACAAAAACAAACAATAACGCAGACCTGTAGACAGACAGACAGGCAGACAGACAGACAGAGCCACGAGACGGACATCGTCAGAGTCTCTCTTCGGACAGAGCGCGTCGATCTCATCGAGGAAGAGCACACAACCCCTCCCCCTGCTGCTTGCTGTTACTGTTGAGGAACTTGCGGCCCCAGAAGAGGAGGAGGAAGGAACCGTTTGGGCTTCTGGTCTGCAAACAGGGGCAGAAAAATCATTGCTCTTCCTTTGGCCACACAACCGAAATAGGTGAAACAACAGAAGGACACAAAAAGAAGCCTTCACTCTTTTCGAAAGAACTTCTGAGTCAAATCGGCAAAGGGACTCAAACAGTGATACTCCGAAGTAAACTGGACGATACGATAGAGGAAAAAAAGGGGTATGGGGGCGAGTGCATGTAGGGGACGCTGGGGGGGATCCAGGGCATCTGGTGTGGCTGCAACCCACCCCTTTCTGCTGGCCAATGAGGCGCACTTCCTGAAAAGCGCTGCAACACGAAAGAAGAAGTCAAGTGTGCCTTCAAATTTCCGTCACAAAATAAGTGAGTGCGTCCTACTGAAGAGCGAAAGACAGTGGAACAAAACAAAACACCGGACAGACACACAAGCGAATTTCCACTGCATCAATCAAAGAGAAAGAAATGACTTTCAAATTTATGACGAATGGAAGGCAAGTACGAGATCGCACAAAACGACGCAAGAGAATAAAGAAGAAACGACTTGCAGACAGGAGCAGTGAAAAGCAATAAATAAACAAAAATGAATCAAAGCAAATCAAGCTCACCAACCCCGAACACGCTCTTCTGTCTCCCCGACAAATTTGGAAATTAATTCAGAAGCCGCAGCGCTAACGAATTCGCATTGAACCTGAGAACAGAAAAGGGACAAAGTAGAGCAGAGGAGAGCAGAAAAGGGAGCAGGGGAGGAGAGGAGAGGAGAGGAGAGGAGGGCGCATCAAAAGAGGCCGGTATAGACTCACTAGCCAGAAAGCAGGTGGCAGACAGCAGCGAAGAGAAAAGAAAACATTCAATCGCATGATTGAATGCTGCGGTGGCGAAAGAAAGATAGACAAACATGCAAACAGACTGGTCGGTGAAGAGGCAAGAGAAGGACCAGAGTTTTTCCCTCCATGCAGCAACTCAAAAGGGTCAGCAGGACGGCGGACTCGCAAAAGACAGAAAGATCTGCACTAGATATCTTCGTAGAACGGAACGAGGCACCAACCCACTTACTTCCTCGGCGAGGGCCCGTGCCAGCATACTTTTGCCGGTTCCTGCGCGCACACAATGACGGCAAAAAGTTGTACAATGTCGAACACAAACCATCTTTCCCTTCCTGCACGCACACGTTCATCCTCAAGACGCACGCACCGCATCAAGAACTCGCAATGTCGTTCATCCTTTTGTGTTTGTTGTCTTACGCTCATGAACATCAATCGCTAGTATCACTCTTGCGCACATCAACAAAAAGAAAACACAACGAGCAGAACCGTAACAGAGAAATCAACTCGGGCAAGTAAAACCACCAAAGAATTTGCAGGCATTTGAAAGAACACTTTTCAATGCGAAAAAAAACAACGGAGAACAGAAAGCCAGACAGAGAGACAGACCTGGGGGACCGTACAAAAGAATTCCCTTCGGCGGTTTCACTCCAAGCTCCCTGCAGAAAAACATATGCCCAGACACACAGAAAGAGGTGACTGAGACTGTGGAAGAAGGGCTGAGGCAGAGAAGCTAAGGTTCCTTTTTGAGACTCAAATGAACAGCGGGCAAAACAGGGAGAATATTTCACAACGCAGTACAGAAATGCGAAAAACAACTCAAGGGAACTTATCTCTTCCCTCAACAGTACCATGCAAATCAATGACTGCCCCTCTCCAGGCACTAAGCTCCATCCCTCCGCGTTCTGTCCAAGGCACTCACCTGCAGGCTTCCCATCTCTCTATTGGCAACTTCAGGGCGACTCTCAACTCATCGATGGCAGTCCGCATGCCGCCGAGTCTGCAGTTCTCTCAGTGAAAGCAGAAAAAGAGGACCTCATGAAGCAGCGGGATGGATGAGGATTTGTCTTTTGAAAGAATGTCGGGAAAGAAAGGGACCGGGCGCAGAATGTTCTGAAAGTATCGGGAAAACGAAAATGGGCAGCACGAAGCTCCTGACACAAACGTCGGAGTCGAATCAATTGATGTACGCCTGCACGGACCTTTCTTCATTCATTACCTGCCAGACAAATCGTAGAGCAGGCTTACGATTTTCCCGTTCTTGTCGGTAAACGCCACATGAGCAAAGCAGAGATGGGAAAAGGAAGCGGGAGGCGGAAGGGAGACGAAACCAAATCGTTGCAGTCACTCCTGAAGACACCAGCACATTCTGCCATATACCCCTCTCCATACCTTTCAAAGCCCTTCAAAGCTGGTTGTGCCCCTTCCAAGTTCTTCACACTTTCACTTTCCGTGACGTTTGGTGTTTCCCTTTCCTCTGCCCCTCTTTTCTCTCTCTGTTCATCACCCGGCCACATGATTCCCACTCTGGTCGAAGAAAGGACCCTCCAAGGTCCCTTGTGCCCCTGCAATCTCCCCTCCCCCCCTTGTGTTACTTGAAGAATGCTGCTTTGACCTGACACCCCCTCTCCACCTCCAACAGACTGTACAATGAAAGAAAGTGTAAGCCCCAGCAGACGGATTCTGAAAGAGTTCCCTTCAAACAAAAGCGACCCCAGAAGGCAACTACGAACATACGCCAACACTGTGGAGGCCTGAGGCCGGAGCTTGTCGATCTGGGATGACCCACCCGGCCCCCCTTCTCTCTGTTCATCAAACGAGAGCGTCAGGTCTCCACAGACATTCAGAGAACTTTCGAGAAGTGGCTCCAGGGTTGCCACATCGCCTGGTCGAGCGTTCAGTTGCTCAAGGACGAAGGGGGAGACTGCCATCTGTTGGGGCTGGAGACCGCTTTCTGAGTCACAGAAGGCAGCCAGAGACAACGGCATTGTCGCGGAATCCTCCACAGACCCCTGCGGTTCTTTTTTCTGTTCGTTTTCGCTCTGTGCCCTTGAAAGAGCCTTTCGGATGATGACTCTAGACTGTGGACTGATGCCCAACCGAGTCAGAGTTTTCGGGTGTATTCCGACCTCGGGGGCTGTCCAAAGATCTGCAATGATGCCCTCTTGGTCTGCTGCCGTGTCCCCCACAGGGAAGGAAGAGGAAGACTGCGCCCCTCTCCCTGCCCCCTCTCTGTTGGGCCCTTTGCGGGAAGGAATAAGCGAGAAGAAGGTAAGAGACGAAACAGAGGACGGCCGAGAAGGCTCCTCCCCTCTCTGCAGGTTCCTTTCCCCCCCGACAGACACCCGTCCCCCCTCCCGCGCCCCCTCCTCCGTACCCCTCCCTCTGAAGGATCCTTGAGCACTTGCTGAAGAACCGACCACGGTCCCTGTTGGTGCATTTGCCGTGTCTGCCCACGTGTCCCCCTGCGCAGATTCCGGGGACATGCTTAGAAGTCCGGTCATGTTGCTCGCACCTTGCTTCTTCTTTTCGTTCTTTCCTTTCGGGGACATTCTTGCTATATCTTTCAACGGCTAAATGAATCGGCAGAAGCAGACGCTTTTGAATTACTCAGAGTGGATCACTAAGCAGGGGGACTGAGCTGGAATGACACTGCATACAAAACACCAAGACAAGAACCCGTCTACAGACCCGCGACTTCGCCCGTCCGTTGAACATGCGTACGGCATGCCGTCTCCTTGCGCAAGCCTTTCTAGAAGGAGTGAGTGATTGAGCACGCAGCGACACATCTTCCATCGCACGAAATCCTTCAACCAGGAACTTTCGCATCAGGCGGTCGGGCTTTCGCGTCTGTAACCGTCTGCCTGCCCTATTGCTTGGTACATCATTGCATCGTCTGCCTTTGGATAAGGCCAGAAGGTACGTGTCCGTCTCCATGCAATGATGCATGCAATCCTGAGAGTTGAATCCTCGAATCAATCGGCGGCGGGACCGTCCGCGCGCCGCGGGCCGTGCGCGCGGCGCCGCGCGTGAGATGCATGGCGCATACCCTGGACATTAATTTGTGGCCATTTGTATGCTTTAACTTTCTTTTTCTTTTCTGCAGGCCTTCATACAGGACCTGGGCCGGCCCCGACCGACGAGCGTGCGCCGTAGAGGGGGGAGGGATGCCGCCGCCGCCTGGCGCCCTCTGCATGCGTGGATGCAGAGAATGTACGCACTCATTCATACATTATTCATCTGCATGCTCGTTTTCTTTCACGCTCCATACGGACTGACTGACTGACTGTGTCTGACTACGGTGCCTGGACTTTTGTCAATCGATGCAATACTCTGGTAGTGAGAAAGTGTGTGTGAGAGATGAGTAGAAAAGCTGTTAGAAAGCAAAGTAATGCGTAAACGGATAGGTAGCAACAGCATGTGTTGTTTGCTCTTGCTTGGCTAGGGAGACACCCCCACCTCATGCTCAGGCGGGATGGTCAGTGAAAGGGGGGGATGGTTTTAGATTGGTCTCGCATGCCTAGGCACGCATAGAATGGCCACAAATTAATGTCCAGGGTATGCACGCCATCTATCGCCGTCTCACGCCACTGTACGCGATCTTAAATTCTCCTGAGATCTTCTGACTTCCCTATAACTGACAGTGAGAATCAGTGAGATCACTGAAATATTGGACGGAAGTAAGATCATTGAGTAGACCCAAAGGAGTCGAAGAAACAGAACTGACTTCGACCTGCAGCACTGCGTTGACCAAACATAATTTTAGTTTGCACTGGCCCTAAATCCGTGGTCAAATCTAAGCTCGCCTTGAGGCATTGGGAGCCTCGAATCTTCTTTTCAGTTTATTTTTGTGGTTTTGATCTTGACTCAGCTTTTTTTTCCATCGGCTTTCCCAAACAGCTTGCTTAGATCTGGAGTCGAGTTTTGAAGGCAGCTTACTCGGTTGTACGTTTAGTAAGACTTGAAATATTAATTTAAAAGAACAGTGAATCTGGTGGAGAACCCACCTATGCTCATCAGTCAAACCAAAAAAAGAAAGGGAGGAGACAGGATGGCGGCCAAGGCTTTTGAGGAGGCAGTCCACCGTCTTGAAAATCCTCTCGTTCACAGAGGGACCTCTGAGCAACCTCCGACAGTTCGTATTTGTGCAAACAAGGACGAAAACAAGAGGCAGATTGTGAATATGAGTGATCCTCAAGACCTTGCTGCTCTATCGTCCCTTTGCGAAAAGGCGCCTTGTGGCAGAGGGACAGAGGATGTGCACGATCCAAAAATTCGATCCTGCCATCAGACAGACAGCTCGCGTGTAGAGGTTTATTTTGAGGGCTTGCAGGGAGTCCTCGATCAGGTACGAGAGAAGCTTACTCCCTTCTCTTCTCTATCCGCAGAGTTCTACAAGCTCCTTGTCTATCATAAGACTGATTTCTTCAAGCCGCACAGAAACAGTAGAAAGGCAGACGGACATATTTTCACTTTGGCTGTCGACTGTGGCAGCGACTGTTCGGGGAGGGCTCTGAAATTTCTGGGGACGCATCTGCTGAACACCAGATCGCAGAATGGAAGCAAGCGAGACGGTGATTCTGATGCTGACTCGCTGGGGGAAGAGCAGTCAGTGTCAGAGGGGGAGGGGGGAATGGTTTTATCAGAGGAAGCGGGACCGATATCAGAGGAGGAAGAGGAATTAATAGGAGGTGGGGCAGCAGCAGTATCACCAGAAGTAGAAGCAGTACTGGCTGCAGCGCTGGCTGTAGCAAAGCAAGCAACAGCAGAATACGCTAACCTCCCCGAGCCCTAACCAAAAACAAAAGCCAAGACTCAACCCCAACCCAAAGCTAAGGCCAAGGCTCAACCCCAAGCGAAAGTGAAAGCAAAAGCCAAGACTCGACCCCAACCCCAAGCTAAGGCCAAAGCTGTAGTGAAGGCATGGGCTCGTGACGGTTCGGAAAAGCCATACCCACTCACTCCGCAACTCTGGGCTTATCCGGCCATGTCCGGTCTATCCGAGGGCGAAGACGTGAAAAAATCGGGGCAGAGCCATGAAGAGACATCGTCTGATTGGCTGTCCGAGGGTAGGGCGGGTTCGTGGTGTTGTTGGTTGAACTCTGTCTTTCATGGAGTCACTGAAGGGACATGCGTGGTTGCAGTGTTCAACATTAGTTACAACGATGGAGAAGGGGGGGGGGGACGTATGAAGGGTCCGAAGTTCGCAGCACTGCAGGAGGCTTCAGCCTCCTACGCTGAACCATTCCACCCTAATCTGACTGACTTGTCCCGTCTCCGTCCACCGGAGCTCATTCAACGCATAGTCAGCTTTTTGGACCTGAAGTGTTTCTCCTCCCTTCCGTTGTTATGTAGATTGTTTTCCACCAGCCTCTTTCCTGAAGACCGCACAACAGCTGCCCTTAGATCCATTTTACATCCACCCATGACTCCCAAGGGGGCCCCGGAGATGGAGGGGGCAAGATGCAACTGGTTGATCAATCCGATAAGAAACATGTACAGTTTTTTCGGGACCCCCAGAGGCGAGCCTTTGCCCGCAGACAAACATGAGCAGGTCTTTGGGGCCGATAGGGTTGTCTATGAGGCAATCCGCTTAGCAACAGGCCGACCACCGCTGATTTATCAAAGCTCGGTAATCGTTTACAAGAGAGAATGGGAAGTAGATGAACAAGAATGTTTAAACGATGGCATTGGTGAGCCGGAAATTCAAGCAGGGGGGGACGCTTGGCTGGCTTGGTTTCCTTTGCTGATCCCTGTGTCTGTTTACGATCTGCCCCCTTTCTCCTTCTGTACAGCTCGTGAGCATGCGGAGGCATTTAACTTCAGGGGCCTTGCTCTGCAGGCTGTCAGCTGGTTGCGCAATCTGCATCTGACAGATGAATCAGATGACATGGGCAGCCAGGAGGGTGAGGAAAACGAAGTAGGGGAAGGTAATGAGGGGGGAGGGACAAGAGGCCACAGAGCAAAATACGTTGGCGGGGGGGACTGCTGCAGCGGGGGGCGGGGAGAATGGGGCAGAAGATGAAGACTAGCCTGACTTCGCCCCTGATCTCCGCGCGAGGATCCGTAAGCTGAAAAAGCAGAAGATTCCGACCCCTCTCAGGCCCGTCTTACGGGGGTGTCGATCTCTGGGTGATCTCGGAGTCTTCATGGCTGCAGTTTGGTATGAAGCTATAGCTAGCTCCGATAAAGAATCTGTGGTGGCTGCCGTAGCTGAGGCAGCCACAGAGCGTGTGTACGCCTACAATACTGATTGGTAATACACGCATGAAGTAGAGCCAGGTCCTGATTAGGATTTAGGCCGTGTGGACGCTCTGTGCGCTGGGCTGATTGATGAGACCGCCTCAGATCAGGCTGATGAGGAGGGTGGGAAAGGGCCGAGGGGGAGGGAATTAGTCAGAGCAGGTCTGGTTCCTTTTTCGTCTCCCTCTGTGATTGTTCGACCCCCATGCCGGGGTGAGGACGCAGAGATCTGGTGGCCCTACCAGCATGCTCAAAAGAGGGATTTTGGCGTCGAGAGGGTGTGGGGGAACTGTGGGAGGCATCACTCGAGAAAGTAAGAGCAAGAGTGAAAAGGACAGGAAAGTGGTATCCAAAACAGATAGGGACGAAACAAGGGAGGTCCAGTGGGCCCACTTTTTTCAAAGGATACGTACACGACCTGTTAGAGAGAGTAAGAAAGGAAGGGAGGGCTGGGAGAAGGAGAATAAGAGAACAGGGAGAAAGACCGAAAGTACCGGTCGGAGAGGATGGGAGGTGGGTAGATTTTTTCTCCGTATTATTTGCAGATGGTACGACTTTGCTCGATGTAACAGATAGAGAATTGAACAAACTGCTGGAGGGATTGAGGAAGTACATAGAGCCGCTCCGTCTCCTCTTTTCTAACAAATCGAGATTACTGAGGTTTGGAAGGCAAAGGCAGACAGAAGAGATCAGAATAGGCAGCGTAGTACTGAAAAAAGAGAAAGCACAGCTATTTTTAGGTCTGGTTCTTCCCTCAAACTGCAACCTTGACGTAATGATGGCAGACAGAGCAGTGAGAGCAGAAAGATGCATCCAAGGATTGATAGAAAAGTTAGCTAGAGAGCCAGCCGTGCCACCTGCAGAATGTTTTCATTTGTTTAATCAGACGGTGCGTGCAGTGTGGATGTATAGATACGAGATACACCCATGCACAGACAGGGCCTGTGCAGAGTTCGACGAAAAACAAAGACGCTTTGTGAGGTGGGTCTTGGGGCTAAGGAAGACAGAAAGCGCAGACACTACATTGATGGAGGGGGGGATGTTTCCAATTGACATTGAAGTGGCAGAGAGGACGATCAGATGGGCAAGAAAGGCACTAAAAGAAAAGAAGAAGGAGGCGATTAGGCAGGCTGTCATTCATTGCTTGAGAGGAGGAGTGGAGGATGAACTGAAGAGGGGAAGAAGAACAGAGTTGCATCCCTTTCACTTCTTTCTGCACTTAAAGAAATGCACACAGACACTATTCACAGAGAGAGGCCTTCATCCTTTTTTAAAAGAGAAGCTCGCAGGCCAGCCAGGAGAGATAGAGACACACGCAGTGAATGAAAGAGTAGATAGGATGGAAAGATGGATTGTAAGCAAGACAGATAAAGAAATAAAAGAGAGGAAGAAAGAAATCTTCAGGTGGAGAATTGAGAGGGGAGTGAGAGAGAGAGATAGAAGAGAGAGAGAAAAAGGAAGAAAAGTCTATATGGCACACATACATCGAACAAAAGCAAATGGAAACAGATTGCAGCTCATTTTGTTTGAAAAGATGTCAGAAGAAAGACCAAGAGAGGGAATGAAAATAGAGAAAGAAAAACTGGGACGGGTGCCCTTTTATTATAGAAGGGTAACACCAAGAGGAGAACACAGAAGGAGAGCAGCCTGCAGAGTAGGAGACAGGACGTTAGCGGGAACAAAGGGAAAAGTACCAGAAAGAGGAGGGCAGAGAGTGCCATTGGAGGAGAGACTCTGCCCTTTTTGCAAAGGATGGATGGAAACAGAGGTGTTGGAGGACGAGATCCATATGCTGACTGAGTGTCCGATTTATAATAGAGAAAGAGCGCGCATGTGTAGAACATTAGGAGCAGACTGGAACGAGGGAAGAGAAAAGAGAGCAAGAGAAGTTTGCAGAGAGAAAAGAGAAGGACAAAGAGGAAGACTACACACTGAGGCTCTGTTCAAATTCTTGATGAACGAAGGGCATAGTGTGGTGGATGAGTTTCTGGGGAGGGCGGCGTTCAGAAGAAGAGTGTTCAAGGAAAGCCCAGGAAGGTACGCACCTGGAAGCTCGTTAGATGAAACAGTGCTGGCATAGAGACACAGAGTGATCACAAAAAGAAAGGGAGGAACAGAAAGAAGAAAAGAAGAATACAAGACTATCCTGGAAGCAATGGAAGCAGAAAGACAGCTGAGGGAGGGAGAAGGAGAAATCGCTAAGAAAAGAATGGAGAGAGGGCGTGTACAAAGCCAAAGTGTCCTTTCATCCTGTGTCATTGGATCGATTTTTGGAGCAGTCCCTTCTGAGCAGCCCATAGACCAAAGCATGCAAAGCGTAGATAGATTGTTATTTGTTAGCGGCCTAGGAAACCAGGCGGGCCACGGGGTATGGTCTGAGCCTCAGCGATGAAGTACACCCCCCTGCCATTTGCGGGGGCGACCTCTATAAGACAAAACAGCAACAGTGCTCTAGGGTACCACTAATCACTAGTAACGTGATGTTTGTCTACAGAAATGTCCTCATGCTCGTTTTCCTCCCTTCTTCTGCCCGAGTAGAGGAAGAACGGAAGCTGGTGTCTCAAGTCTACCAGCATGACCCCTGATTTCAACTTAGATTTTAACATTTAAGTACAACTCTGAATACATTGAACGTACCAGTACATGTCGATTCATTCATTATGAAACATCGAAACATAAGTCTCATTATAGTGTTGAACTAGGTGTTGAAATGAGTTGAATTAAATATATCGATCAATGAATTCCACTGTAGATTGCACCTATGATTCATGCTTATGTTGTATTGATCATATAAATATCCCTGGATATAGTCCTAGGTAGTCCTATAAGGATAATCTATTTTTTTTCCGCTCTAGCCTCTAGGTCTACTACATTATAGTCTACATATAGCAATCTGACTAGCATTTTAAGTTTTTATTTAACTGTTTAAGTCATGTGCATTCTACAGTTACATCTAGAGCTAGATCTAGAGTTACATGCATGTGTACATCATACTATATCTAAATTAAAATTTTAATTAATTGATATATATAGCTCTATAGATATAGCTATATAATATAGCTAAGTTTTGTGTACAAAATACTACAAAAACAAGTTTAAATCATCTATCGTTCAATCCCAGTTGTTTTTGCTCCAGCTGCCTTTCTTTTTTTGCTTAGAATCGGTTTCAAGTTTGTAGTCGGTGCTGATAAACAAATGCGATCCGATTCAAATCTCAGCGATCACAGGGAAGGGAAAGCGGGTGTGAGGGGTTAAGAGGACAATTGGAAACACTGGAGCCACCACAAGTCCGCCCTGCATACATACATACATACGTAAACACAGATACAAAGGGTCGGGGGCTGGGGATGTCCGTTCAGAAAAGTGAAATGCGAGGACCGTCCGAGCAGCGACGCACAGAAAGCGTGGAAAAAAGTGTAGCCCAAGCTCAGGTGACAGCCCAAGGAGCACAACGTCTTCCAACTCTTCTAGCACGAGTCAGAAAAAGGGATTTGGACATCAAAAACGCAGGACACACACAAAAAAAGAAAACTGTGAAAATCGCAAAGCACCCAGATATGCTCCGCAGGCTGAAAAGATTGACAATGAATTCATCGTCTGGCCCATAGACACTCACGACACTGCATGCACTGCTGAAGGAGACTTAGAGAGAAAGAACCAACCACCATTGTCCAGAAAACGAAGTCGTCCTCGAGCATCCTGAAGATCAGGTGCGCCGGCCTCACAGGCAGGATCCGATCGCACACGCAAATGCACCCGCATACAAACAAGACCATCACGAACACCGACACAAACACCTGCAGGCAGGCAACTCAAACCCCAAGTCCGACAAACTAGTCAATCAATTCACTCACTCACTTGCATGACCAATGCATGCATGCAGAGTTCAAGAACCCCTTGGCAACCTCGCTTACAAGAATTCCAGCTTCGCATGTGTAAATACAAAGAAACGCGCGGCACTGTTCAGGTTGGGGAGGGAGGAAGAGGGGGGGGGGAAACATGTTTCCTCTCTAGATCTCCGTCTCTCATTTCTGGACCACTGTCTCTCTCACACACACATACACATACACACACACACACACACACACACACACAGAGAGAGAGAGAGAGAGAGAGGCGCATATACTGACCACATACACAGAGACACACAAAACAGAACAACAGCTCCTGACCTGTACAGTGAAGGACGCCCACTGTTCCTCCGTCAGGCTCTGAAAAGAGGGGTAGAGGTACCCGGAGGGGGAGCCAGAGCGCTGCCACCAGATCAGAACCCACACAAGAACGGGGCCCACCTGAATCACAAACGCATCAATCTAAGTTCGCAATCTGTCACTCCAATGGAAAGTCGCAAGCATGCTTATTTGTGTATGAGCAGCAATTCAGATTGGCTCACGTGCTGCATTCCGGTAGGCTGATGTACGAATCGCACAAAGCGAGGCACAGACATCAAAGGTACATGAAGTCATGTACATACTAGAACCTTCATCTGATCCGTTTTGCTTTCAACGGACTGGACTGACCACTTCAGCAATAACGTCCACTACTAGGAGGCCGACTGCGAGAATGAGAGTCTCTGCAGTCTCTGGAGAGAAGTGGCCTCTGTACCTCGGATTCAAAACGCCCGCAGTGACCATCATCGGCATTTGTCTTTGGACACTCCCCTTCGATTTCTCGTGAGTGGATGACCGCAAATGATGTCTCCAACCTGACACGGATGGGGGGCTGAAGGAGGCAGGGGGGTTGGGACGTTCTCGTTCCTTCATAGGCTTTTTTGCTGTATCTGTTTTGCCTTTCTGGACGTCTTGTGTGTGGGGGGAGAATTCAATGTCCTGTAGTCCTATTTCCTCTTCTTCCTTTTCGGGTTCTATTGGCTCTCTCGCATCTTCCCTGGCCTCTTTTCTCTTTCCAACCGACTCGCTCAGGACAACGCTCTTCGTTGAAATTTTCTGATTTGCACTCCGTTCTTCTGCCTCCTTCTTCTTTGCTGCTCTCTGCCTTCTGGATTGACGCAACTTTTCGGGGTCCTTGCCGAGGAAGACCTGTAGAGTGTCCTTCCGAAGCTGGAGCATTTCCTTTTTCCGCCTCTCTTCCTGTACATGACCAGAAGAGACTCCTCCTGATCTCTCTTTGCCTTCCTGTTCGCCCTCATTTCCTTCTTCCCCTCCATCTCCCTGTCTCGTTCTCTCAACAGAAGGCGGGCCTACAGACTGAGCACCTGACCCTCCTCCATACTCAAAAGGGACAGGCACACTCTTCGCCCCCTCCTCAGGAACATCGGTAGCCCCCAGGAGAGAGACAGAAATGAAGTCCAGGCAGTCGCTCATGCGATCGTTATCTCCGTTGTTGGGGGGGAAGTTGGACTGAGGGCTTTGCTCTGGTGGCCCGTCAATGTTAATCTCTTCCTGTGCTTCTGCTTGCACGACAGAGAGAGAGACAGAGCCTGACCGACAAGGAACTCCCTCTAGGATGTCATCCATCTGATCGACTTGTCCTTCCTCTGATGCTGCGGGACAGTCAGGGGGGACTTCTTGGTCTTCGCTCTTTTCTTCTCTCTCCTTTTCGGATTTTGGATTCTTTATCGAGTCCTCTCCCCTCATTGGGGGATGTGTCGGCATCCTCTCTTCTAATTCCTCCAATCCCTGTAAATCCCTTTCCTTTCTCTCGTCCTCTCCCCCTTCCTCTCTGCCCGCCTCCTCATCTTTCACAACCTCTAGTGCTGCCCGCTTTGCGCTTCTAAAATCCAGTCGGTAGCAGGAGCACACGACCAGAAGGTAAAATCCCATGCGGACAGCGAGCACGACGCAGAAGAGCCAGACGTCCATGCGGGGAAAGAGGACTGTCATGAACATGTCAGCCACCACCTCTGGCAGCATCATCACACCTATCTGCATGGCAGTGACGCACGCACGGAGGCATTAACAGACAGTTTGGGCAGGGTAAGAGACGAAGTGTTCGAAGCAGAAACTGATCAGGAAAGAAAAGAGGCGGCACGTAAAAAGAGCCGTCGGGATCGCCTGCAACCATGTCGGAGAGAAAAGGCGATCCACGGTCAACAGAGTCGAGATCAAAAAGGGGGGGAACGGACAGAGGAAGACTGCAAAGCTTGAGTTCCTGATCGAGAAAGTACCACGGACATAGCGACCTGTGGGTACAGGGAGCACAGAAGTCCCCTGACAGCTTTGATTGGTGTGCCTCACATACCGCTGCGGTCTTTCTGATCTTCTCAACTAGATGGTGGACGACGGCGGTGGCTGCCCTTGCAGCAAGAGGATAGACAGCCTGCAAGAAACGTAAAAAAGGCAGTCAGACATAGAGTGGCCTCTCTTCTCAAAGGTCAAGGCGACCAGCAGATGGACCAATTAAAAAGCCAAGCGATCGCCGAGGGATCGAAACACAGGAAGCCCAGCAACAAAATGATCAGACATAGTCCACAGAAAAGGAACAGTCAGCCAACCGACCGTGAAGATGACTGCAACGACCGCGACTCCTCCCTTCAAGGCGCTCACAATCGAAAACGTGTACAGCACAGCAATCAGCCAGAGCGCGGGAGCACAGAGAGTGGTCACTGTTGACCAGACCCAAAGCTTTCTCCATTTCGCATCGCTCCGTATCCTTTCTCTCCAGTCGGGAAACGCAAAGAGGACACCGAGGCATTGCTGTGACGCACAAGGACAGCAGAGACAGGAGGAATTAAGAGGCAATTCATGAAGAAATTGGAAAAGATACAAGGACCGGGAAAGACTAAAAAGCTAAACTGGAGAAAGACGGCCTGCAAGATCGAGAAGGTTGACATAATACGACAGGGCATCGGAAGACTCGTGCAGAGTTTCTGTACGCTCTTTTGCTCCGTGCTTGTTGAATGCAATCAAGAGAGTACCTGGAGGGTGTTTGTTTATTCTTTTGGGACTCTTTCTTGTGTTGCCCTCTCGAGTAGTCGTTTTCTCAAAGTGTATTTTGGCTGTTATGACCGGCATCTTTGCTTCCTCTCAAATTTCATACTCCCTCACTCACCTCCTCATCCCCTCAATGTGTTTTGTTATTTTGTACTCTTTCACACACTCCTCTCTGCTCCCCTAGTTCATTCCTTCCCATGTCCGCTTCTCTCCTCTGGAGAATCATCCTACCATTATTCGTCTACTGACTAGTGCAAACACGGGAATCCCGATGGTGAACGTTTGTGCCTCCACAGGCCCACTCAGAGCGTACACGGCAAGTGTCAAGAGGGGACCAAGCATGCCGATGCCAACGGGAAACGAGACGGTCTTCCAGGACATCGGCTCGTGCAGAAGGGCGGGAAGCCAGGTACCTGAACGCAGAAAGATTCAGATGCACACGCAGAGAACAGCTTCAAAGAGTGTGATGATACACTCCACCGGATCAGGTCCGAATGCAAACATCTTACAGAGTCGAAGGACGTCCCCGATGCAGATCAATTAACAGTCGAACAAAAGACACATCCATCAATGGATTTACATCTGCATGGATGAATGTGCACATTCATCCATACAAATTGAACCGACCTGGCAGCGTGCTGATCATGAACCTGAAGAGGGGAAGGTACCCGAAGAAGAAAGCCATTTGCTCCTGCCAAGGCCTGTGCAGAGGCTGAAGGGGCACAGAGACAAAAACAAATCCTACGCCCACGGGGAAAAGCACAAGGGTGAAGACTCTGAAAAGCGCCTTGACGGAAAAAATATCCTTCACTCTGGCACTGTTGTGGCCCCTACTCCCTCTCTGTCCGTCTTTCTCTTGACACCCCCCTACCGCGCTTCTTGTCCGAAAGGAGAGTCCGCGAATCTGCGACGTTTCTTGACTGAGAAGGTGTTTGCCGACAGGGGTACACACCCAGCGAAGGAGAGCAGATTCCATTCTTTCCAATATATGCACAAATTGACAGAGGCGTGGCGGCTAGATCGGGATCACAAGTTTCGTGCTGATACTCGACCGCAAGTGTTACTATGGACTTGCTCAGAAAGATATAGCGGTTCCCGTGATGTCGGCTTTTTGAAAATCCACATTGACACAGCCGGGAAGTTGGTCACCATTAAAACATGAACACAAAAGATTCACACCTGCGTTTTTCAAACTGCGTTTCTTTCGCGATGCTGGCACCTATGCGTGTTGTTTCCCTAGCGTGCTTCTCCATGCTCACGTTGCCGGAGTGATTCAAACTCGACCAAGAGAGGCAACTTACTGAACTTTCTGCATGTAGCACTTTGACGAGCTGGGTGACTTTCGCGCAGCAGCTCACTTCACATTCAAGGTCGATCCGCGTTGATTCGATCGTTTGCCTGTATCGTAACAAGATCAGTACAGCCTTGTCAGCTGTGCGCATGCGCAACAGTCGTTCAATGTTAATTGCAAATGATGCATGAATGTATGCAACATGCATGCAGTCAAATGCATGTACGCGCGCATGCGTGCATGCAACACGTGTGCAACACGATCGACGTCGTCTATTAAACATCCTATGCCCACTTTTTTTTAGGGCCCTCCACTTAAACATACAACGTTTGAAAAAACTTAAGATAAATCCATGCAGAGAGCTTATTCAAAAGTGAGGGAGCACTGATGCATAGCACCCTACATAGGCCGGTGTCAGGGGGCGCGCACTGCCCCATTCATAATTCAGGATTCTTCAACCTAACCTGGAGAGAAGAAAAAATCAATATTTCAAATCATCAGCCCCCTATTCGAGAACCAAATTTAGCAACAATTAGAATTCAAAGTAATAAACAATTTAATGAACCTTTTGACAGACTAGGCTAGATCCGCCCCTCATACACGGGGACGCGGCATGCATAACAAAAACCTCAATCATTTAATGATAATGAAACCTATATAACTGCATATAACTACTATATAAAATTATAATATTTTTTTTCAATGTTAATTACTTTACTCGAATTATTAAGTGTCTGAATACTTCTCTTCACATTTCCTTTTCTTCCCTCCACTCATTCTTTTCCTTTCCCACATGTCTGTCGCTAAATTGAAAGCAAAGATAGAATGAAAGCTCCCTAAGAATACGTTACGTCAGGACGAAACCGGAAGCGGAAGTGCAGCTTCAGTCTCAGCCTCATGCAGCCTCAGAAAGAAGGCACTCAATCAATTAATGCATGAAAGAGTGATCGATTGAGTGGATAAGGCCGAATACAAACAAAGAGAGATGACCGAAGGGAAAGGAAGGCAAAGAGAAGGTAAAATATTTGATAGAAAGAAATAAAATACAGGTGACAAGTGAAGGGGCAGCACACTCGTAGTGCGCTAATGCTTCCATTGAGGGAGGGCACCCGAAGTGCCTGAACACTTCTCTACATATTTCCTTTTCTTCCCTCCACTCATTCTCTTCCTTTCCCACACTATGCCCTCAGGAAGACATGCCGACCATGTACTCCATGGTGGCCTTCAGGGTAAGGGTACTCTTATGTGGCATGTGCACCTTCCACTTCCCAAAATATGTTTTACAGATGGTAATGTATACACTGAAGAAAGGCTTCAGTTTCAGCCTGATCTCCCTCTCCACAGCCTCTGCCGTATTCCGTCTATTAGTGGAGGCGTCCCCTCTTGATAAGGAGACCTGGCACCCCACAGTGACGTCAACTGCATCTATCCAACTATTCTCCTTTCCCAGCAGAGCGCCATACAGCCCTGCTATCGCTTTGATGGTCTGGTTGCCCACCTGGGTAATGGCAGTGCTCCTTCTGAACTCTGCGGTCTTTTGGGGGATTTGGCTTTCGTCAGGGGGTCGGTCTCCCTTGAACCCCGTGATTACCGTATCGAAGAGCTCCTCAGGGTTAACAATGTGTCTGTCGAAAGGAGGCTCATTCAGGGTTTTCAGGAGAGTCGGGTTGGTACACTGGGCCCAGAGGAGGACCCAGCCGAGGGCATAAAAAACGTCTTGCATGACGTTGTCTTTTGGTGCGCGCGCTCGAAGAGTGCCTCCTGTGCAGGATGGAGGCTCTCCTAGGCCTTCTTGTGTCGGCATCATTCACTCCGAGTGCGACGCAGAGGGGTCGTAAGTCGGGCTTGACGGACTGCTCAAAGGTTCAACTTGGTCTCTGCCTCCACTCCATTTCCTTGAAAAACTGCTGCCTCTGAGACTGTCTCACCGGCTTGATCACCTTTTTGTGTCACAACTCTTGCATTGCACCGATCATGACCTCTGCCTCTGTTTCTTATTCTCTTCGGTGGCTTCTTCCATCTCCCTTTCTTTTTCCTCCCGCTGATCATCCTTGAAGTGCGACTGTAGGACACCCTTAGCCAGGAAGATGGAGCGAATCCCCTGCTTGGCGATTTTCAGGGCACGCTCCCTCATTTCCCCCCCTTTTTATTATTTGGATGAGGTTGAACACTTCCCGGCACATACCCTACTGGCGGGCACTGCCGGCTCCGACGCCCAAGCCCTTTGTGGTAGTTAGAAGGGCACGGCTGTCGCCCTTCTCGTCCAGAAGTCCTGCCAGGAATTTCTGGACTCACGCGGCTGATCACCCCGCAAGCCCCTCCCCCCTTCCCTTATACCCCTTTCGGGAACAGCTACTGCACAGGCCCGTAAAGGAAGCCGGGTATTGCGTGGAGGAACGGGTTTTTTTAGTCGAAGATCATTCTGAGGCAGGCAGAAACAAAATCGAGGCGGCCTAGCGACTTCAGGTAGTGGGGGAAGTACTGTAGCCCTGGTGCGCTGGAGCCTTCTTTCAGGAGGTCCTTCGTCAGAAGGAACCGCGGCTGCTCGTTGAAGCCTTCCAGCATCGTAGCCGAAGCTGGCT
>JAHBMJ010001590.1:2359-28260 GCA_018398765.1 Chromera velia
GGGGGGGGGGGGGGGCTCTTTCTCACTCTCTTTATCTTTCTCTGTGTGCGTATGTGTGCATGTGTGAGATTGTGTTTCTCGCGTGCCTCTGAGAGTGTCCGTGTGTGTATTTCATATCTTTGGGCGTGTTCATACGTACTTGTGTCCTGTTGTCGCTTTGCAGGTGAGTGGACAGCTTGCAGTGGAGAACTACTGCTGTGCCCTCTCTGATGTCTACACTTTTGGTCCCACATTCCGAGCAGAGAAGAGCTACACAAGGAGGCACTTGGCGGAGGTCCGTCCGTGTGTTCGGAAGAATAGAGAAGAGAAAAGAGAAGAGGAGAGAAGAGAAAGAAGAGCCAATGAGCGAAAGCCGACTTGCAGCCTGACATGCTAACGGGTGGGTACCTTGGCGTCCTTCCAGACCTCTCTCAAAGGACTGACTGAAACAAACAGCTAGACGAAGATGGAGAACGAAAAAGAAAGATGGAGACTCTAGGAGACAAAAATTCAAAAAACGTTCTCCTCCCCTGCGGCTCCTCTGCTTATCTTCAGTGTATGTGATGAACGTTGGGACTCTCGAAGGAAAGAAGGGAAGCACGAAGCCGAAAAAAGACGCAAGGGGGGCATCAGAGAGTAGACAGAAGAGCGAGACCTAAGTTTGTGCATGTCCGCTAATTTGTATGACTGCATGAGGCCTCCCTCAATTGTTTTTTTTGTTGCAGTGGGGAAGTGCAGTAGTTGTCTTCCATCGACTTGCAGGATAGGAAGCTCCCCAAAGAGAAAAGATTATACTGGTTCATTCTTCGCGATCAGCAAAGAACCACTGGATTTCATGGGCTTCCTTCTTCTATTCTCTTTGTTTATGCCCCTGTTTCGTACTTCTGTCAACGCTTTCTTTTCTGTCGGACCGGACCGGTCCCCCCCCCCTCTCTCTTGTGTCACCTTCAGTTTTGGATGATCGAACCGGAGCTGGCTTTTGCAGACCTCAACGTCAGTCGTCTGACTAATTTGACCTGCCTCCCAGGCAGGAGTGTGTGTACCCTCCCTTTGCATAGACTCCTGCTCTCTCTCTCTGTTCGTTTCCGTTCAGTCTGAAGGTTTCAATTGAAACTTCCGTTACTTTTCTTCTCTGGGTGTCAATCTTCCTTTCCTCGAATGTGAGAGCCCCGTTGTGCTTCCCTTACACTCCATCGCAGAGGCATCCGTGCCAGCACAGCCAACCACAATCAGGTGTTCTTCTTGCTTGAATCCTGATCGTCAGCTCGATATTGCACTGTCTTCCACCGATGCTGCCTTTCTGTGCTCGGATTGCAATGCTTGGCGTGAATTCAGTCTTGACGGGCTTGAATTTCTGACTGGTCTCTTTCCTTTTCTGGGCTTCCCGTTCCCTTTCTACCTCGTCCCATCTCCTTTCCTTTCCTTTCCTTTCCTTATGTCTTGTTTGCCCCCTTTCTGAGCAGGATGACATGGATTGTGCAGAAGCTTACTTGAAGTTTTGCGTCCAGTACGCACTCGACAACTGCAAGAGAGATCTGGTCAGCCGATCCGTCCGTATGCGTTCATGCTTATGTCCTCATTTATCATCTGCTCCTTCCTTCCTGTTGGAGGCCGGTGTGATTTCTCTCTCTCTCTCTCCTTCAGGGCCTTCGTACCAGAAAGAAACTGAGAGCGGGTAACTTTTAACCAGACCACGAGTGTGCACAGTCTGATCTGCACTCCGTTGCGTGAGAGCATGAGAGAGACTCTCTCTCTGCGTCGCTCAATCGACCTGTTGCATGATGGGGAGGCATGTAGCTGTCCTGTAAGAATCTATTCCTTCGTCAAGACGTTCACTCAATGGTTCCGATCAATCTAGCTGAAAGGGGGGCTATGCAGACCGGTCGTCTCTATGTGCTCACGGCTAATCTCCATTTCTCTCTCTCTGCCTTCCTGTCTCTTTGCAGGAGTTCTTTGACCTGAGGGTCGAGAATGGGCTCATTCAGCGTCTCCAAGACCTGGTGTCCAAACCCTTCGCCAGGGTACCTTACACCGAGGCTGTCGAGATGCTGATGGTGGGTGATCCGTGGATGCAATTTTTGTGCTAACAAGCACACGTCGAGAAAGCAGGAAAGCCCCCCTCGGTTTTCCGCTTGCCAATTTGCCGGTGTTTCGAAACAAAAACCATTGCAAAATCACTCCGTCTGAGTCTTAACCGGAACCCCTTCACTTCCTTCGTTGCAGCCTCATGCGGCCAATTTTGAGGACACCAACATTCATTGGGGAATGGACATGGGCTCAGAGCATGGTCTGTCGGTGGGTCCGACTTTGTTTAAGGAGTGGATAGGTCTTTGTTTATTTGGGGGATTTGATAAAGGGCTTTCACCGACGCACTTTTGTTTTCACGTGTGTGTTAAGCCCATCTCCCTCTTCCTGCTCCCTTTTCTTGTCGTCTCCGCCATTGTTTTTTCTTTTTGTTTCGGGATGATTCAGTCTCCTGATTTTCATTTAGCAGATTGAAGAGGGTATTTGAATGGAAGAGCTAGGGAAATGAAGTGCTTTCCATTCTTGAGTTCATTGCGTCCTCTTCCCTTCTCTCCTCATTCGTGCCCGTCTCTCTGTTTTTCTGTTTGTCTGCCTGTCTGTCTGTCTGTCTGTCTGTCTGTCTGCCTGCGTGTTTGACTACAGAGCGATTTTTGACAGAGACGCTCCTCAAGCAGCCGGCATTCGTGTACAACTACCCTAAAGAGATCAAAGTGAGTGAGGCGGGGGGGAAGAATGAAGCATCTGTCTGGGAGAGAGCGGGAGGGGGGACGGGGGAGAGGAGGGAAGAGGAGAGGAAGGAGGAAAAGGACGGCATAAAGAAAGGGGGGACGAGCGAGGCAGAAATGCAGGGGCGGGGGGGGGCTCCATAGAAGGAAAAGGGACCAGAGAAGGAAGAACGTTTAGATTTGCTTGAGTTTTTACAGTAGTTTGGCGCTGCTGTAGTTCCGCGTGGAAGGATTTCCTATTTTCCGCCAGCAAGATCGCTTCGTTCTTGCCTCCCTTGGTTCCCTCGTCCATGTAAATATGCATCTGTTGGTCTAGCTAGCTGTTTCTTTCCCTTCCTTCCTTCCTTCCTTCCTTCCTCATTTGCTTCATGCATCTCTCCCTTCCTTCCGTTGTCTACACCTTCCTCTCCCAGGGACGCATTAAGAGACTGACCGACACTTATTGGTGCCCCCCTTCCTGTCACCCCTTTCGTCGTGCTTTGCGTTCATGATCGTAGGGATGCATCAATTAATGACTGAATGTCTGATGAATGAATGACTGACTGACTGACTGACTGACTGACCGACTGACTGATGACTGACTGACTGCCTGACTGCATGACTGACTGATGACTGACTGACTGCCTGACTGCATGACTGACTGCATGACTGACTGACTGACTGCCTGACTGACTGCCTGACTGCATGACTGACTGATGACTGACTGACTGCCTGACTGCATGACTGACTGCATGACTGACTGCATGACTGACTGACTGACTGACTGAATGAATGAATGAATGAATGAATGAATGAAAAAATGAATGCGTGAATGAATGAGTGAATGAAGGAATGAATGAAAAAATGAATGCGTGAATGAATGAGTGAATGAATGAATGAATGAATGAAGGCGTTCTACATGCGCCGGAACGAGGACGGAAAGACCGTGGCCGCAATGGATCTTCTGGTGCCCAAAATTGGGGAAGTCATCGGGGGATCTCAGAGGGAAGAGAGACTGGAGGAACTTGACAAGGCGATAGAAGAAAAGGTACGCAGCGAGGGGGCTATGAGAAGTTTTTCTTTTCTTTTCGCAATGTTGTCATATTCCCTCCGTTGCACTGAGGCAAACAACTCAGCGTCTCTCTCGCTGCTTTGAGGAATCATCCCGGGAGCCAACATCGCCATGCATGTCACGGCCAAGGAGAGACACACGATGGGCGTCCTTCTTGCGCATTTTTACAGCAAATGAACAGGGGTCTCTCACTTCTCATCTGTGAATATCCTGACCGGCTCCCCAGTCTTGCTCTCTTTCCGTATTCCTCTATCTACATTCAACTGCCTGCCCAGTTTCCGTGGCCTAGCCTGACGTAGCTTCGTTTTGAAGGGCCCTTGCACAGAGAGACCTGGAGGCCTGCCTGTACTTCGGTTGCATGCCCCATTCATTCATGATGCATCAGGCATCAGGTATCGAGGCCCTATCCATTGAGGGAGTGAGTGAGTGAGTGTACGAGGAGATGCGAAGGGGCCAAGAAGTTAGCCAACGGTCTGGCCCCACCAGCCGCTCTCTGATCGACTTTCTTCCTTCCAGCGCGCCGAGCAGAATGTTTCGTCATGTAGGAATGGTGGTTTGCTGTCTTCTACCCCTCTCACCTTTTCTCCAATGTTCTCTGCGAAGAGTTCCGAGAAGGCCGTGTGGTGGTCGTGCACAAAAGATATTTTTTCGAATAGATTGCCATGCTTTCCTTTTTCTCTTTGTTGTTCATCGTGTCTGTGTCTTCCTCTTCCTGCAGGGTCTCGAAAAGGAGGCGTATTGGTGGTATAGAGATCTCCGGAGGTTCGGGACAGTTCCGCACTCCGGTTTCGGTCTGGGGTTTGAAAGGTCCGCTCCGTCTGTGAGTGAATGGGGGCGATGGGAGTCAGTCAGAGGGGGGTATGTGATCATGTATGCACTGCAATTAGTCCTCCTGGATTAGAGAGCAAGCTCGTGAGCCGCAAAATGTGTGTGTGTGTGTGTGTGTGTGTGTGTGTGTGTGTGAATGTCTGTGAATGTCTGTGTGTGTGTGCGCGCGCGCGCGCGAGAGAGAGAGAGAGAGAGAGAGAGAAAGAGAGAGAGAGGGGGGCGGGGGGGGGGGGGTGAAATAGAGGATGAATTAGAAAGTGAAGGGTGACGGATACACCAAAGCAAAAAGCATCAGGCACAACGGTAAAAACCATGAAGGATTCTCAGAACGAGAGAGTTAAGTAGAATATGGCATGGTCAGCAAACTACAACTTGCAGATTTTCGATCTTGTTGGTGCTGATGTTTGCAGGTTATTGATGTTAATCTCTGGTGTCGAGAACATTAAGGATGTGATCCCTTTCCCTCGGTCTACAGGTTCCGCAGAGTTTTAACCATAGTTTTGACTTTCACAGACTCAATTACGTATAAAGTCTTGTCACATGCACTATAAAGCTATTTAATCATTTCGACAAAAACTTTGTGTATTAAAAGAATAAATTGCATTATTGCACTGAATTAACATTTAATTTCACTAGTAATTTCATGATTTCAATTAAAGCTGATTCTAGAATTGATTTTTCAGTGATTTTTAGAAAAGAAACATTTCACAAGTTATCATCTTTATGATACTCTACCTTCTATTTTATACCCGGTAGCTCTAGTTGCAGGTAATTTCATAGCACTTTATGAGAGGAACTTGAAATTTAAGTTATAGGACTTTACCATATTTAAAGGGAATAATTATACATATTTACACTAATACCTAAGACTAGACTTAAAACTATAAGTCTAAAAGTAATTAAGTTGAATAACATGTTTTACAGTCTAGTTTACAGTTAGTATTACAGTACTATAAGGCTACTACTCAATCATAATGATCTAGATAATTATTAATCGGTCTATAGGCCATCATGCAGTGCATGAGTCTAGGACAATGCTTTATTGCCCCTTTGCCAGACCTGCATCATACAACGGGAGGGGGCTTCATTCTCGCAACTCTAAACACCCTGCATCTAGAAGATGCTTTCTAAATCGCTGATGTCGTTTTCCTTCTGTGGAAGGAGTGCAACAACTGCAACAGAGACTCTCAGGCAGTAGAGGCAGACAGGAAGACCGGTGGAGAGGGGGGACGGGAGATGTACGTGGAAGATGGAAAAAGAATATTCAAAAGGTGAGACGGGAAGAGAGGTAAGTAACCATCACATGTATCGAATCGCAGGCCTTACGATGGAGAGCGCAGACAGATGTTTCACAAGAGTCGCAGGGCCGGTATGGGTGAGTGTCTAAGTGCCAGGGTGACCTTCATTCGTGCCAACAATTCGCTTTGCGTGGCGTCTTTTAGAGGGGTGGAGTCTTTCGATAGCAACCACTTTCTTTCTCTTTCTTGGGCTCTGTCTAATTTGGCTTCAGTTTCGGTTATAATTGCATTCAGAGCCTCTTGATCTGCTCTTGTTTCTGTGCATTCAGTCAGTCGGTGCAGTAGATCGTCTGCTTTGCCCCTGCATGCAGGGCAAACCGCGTCTTCCAGCCCTCTGTACGGTAATGATTCATAAATTGGTACTAGATTGGTACCAGCTTTGAATATTCAGCAGCAATTCTATTTTTAAACCTATCTTACAATTCCACCGTTTGATTGCCGAACTTGGTACTGTGATAAATCGGGCACGGATCTAACCTTGGACTCCGATTTTATCGAATTCTACAGACGCAAAAACATGATTTCGCGACATAAAACAGTGAGGGAAAAACTAACTTTGAAAAGACAGGTGGAGTGCGAGCCAGAGTGCGAAAAAGAGGAATCGAGGGCGGATCGAGAGAGATCGAAGTGTGATCACTATGATGCACGTGCATGCAGTGCACGCAGAAAAATAGCATGGCGGTTTCTCCATCCTTTCGTCCGTCCATCCAGCGGACGTTTTGTCATGCAGATTGATGAGATGATCGATGGGTTGGTGCAGGGCAGGCACGGCATCCCGCTTCACCCTCCCTGCCACCGAGCGCTATTATACGTACAAAAGCATCTACAGTCAAAAGATTGAACCAGAAAGCAGGCATCGCAGAAAGCCTGGCAGAAAGAAAGCAAATGGAAGGAAGCCACACTCTCCCGCCTCTCGGGCCTCCGTGAACTTCTTTAGTCATGCCCTGAGGAAACGACCGAGAGGGAAGAGGGGAAGAGAGAGAGGGGGGGGGGGAGGAAGGAAAGAAGGAAGAAATAGGAAAGGAATGAAAAAAAAGGAACGAAAGAAAGAAAGAAACAAAGCCAGTTAGACGGAAGGGTCGATTCTTGGACATAGTCGACCGATGGTGCGCATGCACTTCCTTCTTGGCACTGCCGTCATTATTAATTCTCTCGGCCGACCGATCGATGCTGACCGAGTCAGACAGACTGTCGATGAAACCGAATCCAGCAAACAGGCCGTGCAGGAAGAAAAGAAAAGACTGCTCGAGGAAGGAGTCAGACGGGCAGTCTCTTCTTCATGATCGAATGGGAAGCCCTCGTGGGTTTCCGCCTCTGTGTGTTCCTGTGTCTCTCCTGCACGGCCTCATCAAGACTCTCCCAGGCCTCCCCCCCCTTCTCCACAGGGGTGTGCCTGATGTTGGACCCCACTCCCTGCTGAATCTTTTGGTGTTGGGGACTCACCTCTTCGTACCTGTGCAGAAACAGAACAAGAACAACGAAAGCACAGAAAGGTAAACACAGAGAGAGAGAGAGGGGGGGGGGGGGGGGGGGGGGGGGGGAGGGAGAGAGAGAGGGAGGGAGGGAGAGAGAGAGAGAAAGTCAGAGAGAGGGAGGAGGACAGAAAGACCGTCAATCAGTTTGTATGCTCGCCTGAGTGATTTCTCGAACGGCATGAGGAATCCTGGGTGAGTGCACTCCTCACTGACAGATTTCTAGACTTTCATGCGCTAGCTTCTGAAGGAGAGAGGGTCTCTCTGGTAGACGGCCAAAAGAGGTAAGCGGGCAGTGAGAGCGGACGGGTGGTATGAAGAAGGCGCACAAACCCGGAGCGGACAAGAAAGCGAATGAACAAACAAGGAAGTATCCAGGGCAGGGGGGGAGACAGTTTTCCTCAGGGGAGTGCTTCCATGGAGAAAGATTCGCAATAAAAATTGCGTCCTTGAATGTTCTGTTCCCTGCTCTCTGAGCTACAAGCTGATTCATCTGCCCAGCTATTGACTCAGTCAGTCAGTCAGACTGAATGGAATTGCCTGACTCACAGTTGTCTGAATGGAATTTCTTGACTCACAGTTGTTTGGCGTCAACCTTCCCCAGACTGTTGTCTGAGGGATTCAGCACTTCGTCTGCGATTGAGGGGTCTACAACTACCGGCTTCTCATCTCCCGTTAGCGTGACAGTCACTACAGAGAGGTTGTCCTTTTTGGCGTTTCGGTGTTCCCCTCGTTTGCCCTGGTCGTGCCCTGCCATCTTTGCCTTCTTGCCTTTCATTTTCTGCGGCGGCGGAAGAGGGGCATCGAAGTCAAAGTCTTTCCAGCGTGCGCTCTGAAGCAGTGACGGTGGAGAAATCGCAAGGGAGGGCCAGTGAGAGCAAAATGGAGACGGCCAACGACGATTTGAGACAATAACGCAAGAGCGCAAACGAGACCGAATCCACGACGCAGCTTGCATCGTGAGCAGCTGCAGCTGGTGGTCAGACACCGAGCCGAGGCACCCCTCCCTCCATCTCAATGCACCAGACTACACAAGATTTACTTAGAGGGACTCATGAAGCATCATGCAGCTAGCCCATGCTAGCCCATGCATAGATCGATTCGCGAATATTCGCGGCGGCGCCGGCCGGAATTATATATTTTAATATACACTAGAGTGGGCGCGCGCTGCGCGCCGACGTTGTTGTGGTGGGTACTCCCGTCCCGGCGTCGAAAGAGGGACACATACAAAAGTTCTTCTCTTTCGAGGCGTCGTGAGCGGCGCATGTCGGGATGCCTTTTTATGCACGCTCCTCTTTTGCAACACTATATACGACATTATTACTCAGAGAGACGGGGAACCCGCCAACCATTCATTCAACAATTGCCATGCAGTGTGCAGATTGAGTTGTACAACTCAAGTGAAGTAAAGTGAACTTGAGTTTCGAAGGAAAATGAGGTTCAAAAAGCTTCAGGGGGCCGGCTTATATATAGAGAAATTTTTATGTGTCCCTTCCAGTTGGGCCCGAATGGCAACTATGTGCGCACAAATCACTACTTGGTTATAAGCTATAGTAAGATTTGGACATGATTTGGTCCCAAAATGCAAATTTCTGCACAGGTGGTGCCCACGCAGTCATCTCAGACGCGAGTATAGTATAGTCGCCTCGGGGGGCAGCTCAGCTCTGCTGAGATCAGCACTCATCCGCATAACGCATTTTTTCATTTTTTGGGGGGGGGGATTCGGTTCTGTCTCCGTCACGGTCGGTGTCGCCCAAATTCCAAAATGTGCCCCTCAAGCAACTCGCACGGAGCCGCGATCGCATTATAATATTAATTATATACTTCGCTCTTCATGATACGTGCCCCTCCAGTATAACTCGCACGGAGTTAATTGCATATGCGTTCATGCGCGGTCCCGAAAAGCATATTTTGCGCACGTTGCCGTGGCCCCCGCCATTTGCCCATGCATGCATTGCAGGCAAGACATGCCCAACATGCAATCAAATTATGGCCGACCCCCTAAATGGCCCCCCGAGGCACTCACCCAACTGGTTGGGTGTATCCCGTAAGATATATTTTAATAATGCATATATACGCACTGAGAACGCGTCGCGCCGCCGCCGCCGCCGCCGCGCCCATGCAGGCAAAGAAATGGCTCAAGCATGCAGTGTTGTTCAGTCTGAATCATGTCTGAATCAGTCATGTTCAATCATTGATTGGCGTCATTTGGCGTCCGATCGACATCTTCCGACAATTGACGCAATGCAGTGTTTGATCTTGTTTGACATCAAACAGATTAGAACATATATTCGATTCTCCGTGCGCACTAAGCATCACCGGTTGCGTCACGTTGTGCGTACATTCAGTTGAAGTCGATTGATTGATACTTTCTTCTCCAGAACTACCACAAACACTCCAACAGAATTTACTTCACCCTTTTCGGGCTGGTGTTGCAGGGCCCTGCGTGCCCCAAAAGATCAGAAGAGGGGCTGCCGAGTGTGCCTCTGAAGTGCCAAAATGGATAAGAAGAAGATCGGAGGAGAGAGTACATACGAAATCAGTCCGGCATACAAGGACAAGTGAGTGAACGGCACACCTCTTCGTGTGCATCTGCTTCTGCGTATCTTTCACATTCCCCCCCCTGCCCCCGGTTTCGTTTGGAGAAGGTCGAGCTACCACCAACCTGCTTCTTCGGCTCGTTCTTCTGTCGTTCCTCAAGCCTCAATCTTTGTTTCTGTGGGTGCCGCACGTTCGCCTGTTTAGTGTGTCATCAATCTCCCTGCCTCCCTCTTGCTCCCCCCCTCCCTCCCTCCCTCCTTCCCCCTCTCAGATTCCGCCCCCAACCAGTGAAGCAGATCATCAAAGAAGTTCTGAATGCGAAGCTCTCGAAGGTCCTCTACGAGCAGGGGAAGACGGAGACGTTGACCAAACTGCTGGCAGACGAAATCAAGGACCGAATTCGAGGTCCGTCAGCCTGTCCGATTGATCAAGCCGTCGTTTTTGTATTTGAACGCGCGTACAGCCAAAAGCACACAAAGAAATGGAGAGGGAAACCCAGTAGGAGATGCGCACAACGAAGAGAAGAATGTATCCATTGTCTAACGAGCGTATATATACAAGCGATCTGGTGGTGGTGTCTGCGTGTTCAATGGAATGTTATGGAGACGCGTAGACGGATCTGTAAAATAGCATAGAAAGTCTGGAAGAACGTGAAAGCGCTTGAGAGTGGAGGATTGCAAGATTGTAAGAGGAATGGCCATAAGTTCGCTTCGGCAGGCGCAGAGAAAAGCCTAAAACTGTAAGGGCCTGTCTGCCTCTTTTCGGAATACTTGTTTTCCTCTTTCTCTTTTGCGTTACGCCCTTCTGAGTGTGCCTGGGGCTCCCTGCTGTTGGATTTCTTCGCCTCCCTTCCTGGACGTTTACTACATTCGTGAGTTTTCTTCACTCTCGTGAAGTGCTTCTCTCGTCTTTTCCCTTAATTGTTCTCTTTGAGCCCACGTTCTCGCTTCCACATGTCTCTGCGGTTTTGGCTTCACTTCTACTGGAACTCTCAGCTACACCCTTCCCTTTTTTATCTCCATTCACGAATGAATGAATGAATGCAGAACATCCCGACCTGAAAATGCCTCGATACAAGATCATCGTCCAAGTGATCATTGGGGAACAGAGGGGACAGGGCATCAGGTGGTTAGGGCTGGGGGGGNGGGGGGGGGGGGGGGGGGGTCGACAGAGGGGGAAAGAGGAAAGAGGGCAATCGATTTTTTTGGCTCTTTTCTGATGATCGAACTCTTTAGTTTCTGTGCTATCGTCTTCCTTTCCTTTCGTCTCCTCTCTCTTTTTTTCTTTCTCTCCCTCCCCCCCTCCATGTGTGTGTGTGTGTCCCTGTCTCTCCGAATCTCTCTCTGCTCGAATGATATGCATGCAAGTATCTCCCCTTTTTTGTTTGGTACACACGTCTGCCTGCCGTTCTGATCATCATGCAATGGAATTCTCAGGATGGGCGCTCGGTGTTTTTGGGACTGCGACACAGATGCGATGGCCTCGGAAACTTTCCATAACGTCAGTGATTGAGTGAGTGAGAGAGTGAGTGAGCGAGTGAGTGAGAGAGTCTGAGTTTTTTTGTGCTGCTGTTTCTTTTTGTACTTCTTTCTTTCTTTCTTTCTTTCTTTCTTTCTTTCTCTCTTTCTCTCTTTCTCTCTTTCTCTCTCTCTTTCTCTCCTTCTCTCTTTCTCTCTTTCTTTCTTCCTTCCTTCCTTCATTCATTCATTATGTCTTTCTTTCTCTCTCTCTTTCTCTCTCTCTCTCTCTCTCTCTCTCTCTCTCTCTCTCTTTCTTTCTTTCTTTCTTTCTCTCTCTCTCTCTCTCTCTCTCTCTCTCTCTCTCTCTCTCTTTCTCGGCCTCTCTGTCCATTCTTTCCCTTCCTTCCCTTTCCTTTCCTTTCTTTCTTTCCTGCTTTCTTCATTCATTCTGTCTGTCTTTTTTTCTTCCTTCACTGGTGCATTACTCTGTGTATCCATCATCCATCGTGCCCCCTCCTTTTCTTCTTCCCTTGTGTCCCCATGTTTTCTCCTTCGACCTCCTCTTTCCTTGCGTTTTGTTGTTTTGGTCTTGAGTAGTTGGACAGACGCAGAAACCTACGTCCCATTCTTTTCTCGATCTTTCATACTTGCCTTCGTTTCTTTGCCACTCTTAACCTTTTGTTGCTTGCAGGAGACTCTCTTCTGCGTGGCAACTGCATTTGGTGTGTACCATTACTGAGACCTTATTGCAACAATTGGAGGAAAATACGTAGGAGATCGAGGTCTAAAACCGAGAGTCTCCTCTTGATCGCCTTCACCTAGATACCCCCGGGATATCGGAAAAACAGAGTTTCTCAACATTATAAAAAACAAGAGTGAACAAGTTCAAAGATTTGAAGCGTACATGTCTATGCATGGATTAATCTACTAATCTGGGGATTTTTAGTTTATACATTATCATGATATGATAGGATTAGAATAAGATTGATGTTCCGAAATGGTGAATCCCCGTGGTCCACTGCCAGATATATTGATTTGCACCGATCGATCATCATCGATGCAGGCACGCGCATGGCCGGTTAGGGATGGTCGATCGGCGTAAAAGACGTAGTGCATACTTAGTCTAGTACTTAGTACTACTAGTACTTATTAGTACTTAGTAGTAAAAATGCGACTTTTGCTTAAAAGTGATGTCATGAGTGTCAGTATCAACACTTTAGTATTTGCAATTATCAAAACACGACACCAATGACATTTAACAACTCTCAGTCATTTTACTTAACCTCTCCTGTGCTAGCTCTTATGGTGAAAAAAGTACTAAGAATGTACGTCCTGGCCGTCATTGCCTGGCGTCGATCAAGCTTCCGTTTCTTATCATTTCTTCAAATAAAAAAATTGTTTAAGAAGCCGTTAAATATCGTTAAATGGCTTAGACTTCAGAACTGTTTAGAACATCTAATGTAACCGGGGGGCATTGTACCATCACTATGAGTAGTAAATGTCAATGCATGATTCAGCTGCTAAATTTCAGCAGCATGAATATACAGTGCAACATTTGCACTGTTTTAAAGTTGCAAGTTGCAACTACAAATAATTTACATGTTAGACAGCTTGGGTTTACAAATCCTAAAGCAAAAGACTAAAAAATTTTATCTATAAGTATACATCTTATGAACAAAACTCAGATCAATACTCATGTATTGTCATTACTAAGTAATTAATTCAAATTTGAAAAACACTAAGAAAGATAATTCTTCTCAAGCGATGGGCATCGCTAAAAATTTGGAAATTGGACAATCTTTATATTTTTTAAGGCATTTTTCAAGGCCAAATTCCTTAGCAAATTCCCTGGCAACTGATTATTCTCCATGACTACCGGCGTTCAAAGTTGAAAGCTTAGTCATGTATGGTCACGGTAGCCTCTTTTATTCTATTTCAAGGAGCTTGACTGCTTAACACCAGCGGTCTTCTACCCTTTTACAAATTTGTTTTGAAGCTGGGGTAGGATTGACTGCTTGTGGTCCACAAGAGGGCTTGAAGCACTGGAATAGACATCGCGGGGAAATGCCTTTGGCCCTAGGCTTTGGGTAATACGCTCGAGCTCGATCAGCAGTCCTTCCGGTCTCGACTTCTTTGGAAAACCAACCCAAGCCAGTCAGCTGCCGGCCAGCAGTCAACCGAAAAGATCGACAGGCAGTCGATCGGTTACTTCAGCGGTATGATCGGCTTAATTGAGCCAGACCTTCGACTGACAAGCCTCACTGCGAGGGTCTTCCTTGCACCTGCACATGCAATTGACATGCATGAATTTGTTTGTCTTTTCCGTTTGCACTCCTTTGTTCATCTGATATTATAGTTGCTTCCTGGTGTCTTCCACAGCTTCAAGAGGGACAGAGAAGAACCGAGAGGACAAAGTGAAACAAATTCTTTTCCATCTTTCTGTTTCCCTGTCCGTCGATCACACAGAAAAGAGAAAAGAACGGGGACAGAAGAGAAGAAAAAAAAAGGTGAGACAGCGGTACAGAGAGTCGAAGAGAGGGTGAGGGAAAAAGTGAGGCAGACAGCTCCGAAATGATGTTTATGAGGTGGTAAAAAAACCAACACACATACATACACTCACTCACTCACTCACTCACTCATTCACTCGCTCACTCACTCACTCACTCACTCACTCAGTCACTCACTGACTCACTTACTCACTCAATCACTCATTCACTCACTCACTCATTCACTCACTCACTCGCTCACTCACTCACTCACTCACTCACTCACTTACTCTCTCACTCACTCACTCACTCACTCATTCACTCACTCACTCACTCACTCACTCACTCTCTCACTCATTCACTCACTCACTCACTCACTCACTCACTCACTCACTCACTCGCTGACTCATTCAGTCACTCCTCACTCACTCACTCACTCACTCACTCACTCACTCACTCGCTGACTCACTCACATTCAGTCACTCACTCACTCACTCACTCACTCACTCAGGGATGTAAGTGCCACAGTCGCATGTCACCACACTCTTCCAGGGGTGGTGGGGTCCTTTTGCGCCCGTACAGGTTCCTTTGATCTTCGCGTGAGGCATGTGCATGGTCATGCACTCGTCGCCTGTAGACTTGTCCTTGCAGGTAGTGCCGTACGGACCAGCTGCATCACTGTATTGATATACATCGATACATGGGTGTATGTATATCTTGTCGATGACTGTAGAGAAAAGAAAACAGCGGAAGGGAGCCATTCAGCCGCATCTGTACCCCCCCCTTTGATGCCGAGACAAAAATCTCACTTAATTCTTTTAGGGGGGGCCTGCAATTAAGTAAAAAATCATGAAAACAGTGACACAGAACTCCCACGCAATGAAGGGCAGAACCTGATCAACCTGATCAACTCTGAATCTTCCTTCTCATCCGTCTCGTTCTGTTTTTTTGCTACTTGGCGGTTTGTGTGTGAGACCTTTTCCGTGCCCCCCTGTTTGACTAAGACTTCCATTCTACTTATCCTCTTTTTTGTGTCAACTCGGGCCCTGTTGCACCATTATTTCACAGTCTTGTTTGCTTCTTTTTCCGACCATTGCCCTCTTCTTTACAGCTTGGCTTTCATTGGCTCTCCATGCAATGATCTGACTATTTGAACAAGCCATTTGATTATATCATATCGAGACGCAGCTTTCATTGGGCATGATGATATTAATAGCTGAACAAGTCACGCAAGCACGTCCATCAACCGCTGAAGCTTTGAGAGACCTGAGCCCGACGGGTTCCGGAGACGTGCATGCATGCTCGTAATTAGATTCAAAAACGAAAAAACATATATAAAGCAGGGAGCGACTTACTGAGGAAGCAACCTTCTACCGAAGCAGAAGCATCTGACAGGCGAAGAGCCTCTACAGAGCTTTTCTGAGTCTGCAAGAGACTTATGCTGAGGACAAATAACGCACAGAGGCGGAAGGATGACATTTTCTTTCAAAATCCGGCAGTCACTGTCTTCAGCTGTCTCAGCTAGAAAGATGTGTTGCAGAGTGACTTGACGTGACGTTGCTTCAATGGCAAAGATACAAAGAGGTTTTCCTGTCACAGAATCAGAGTGCATGCAGACGTACGCCTGATTAGTGCTGAAAGAGACAGGTACTGCGTGAGTGAGCCTTGCAGACACACGTATATACATATTTCGATATATTATAAACGTGCATGTAATATAATAATTCGTTTCATTTTTAAAAAAGCGCATGCATGCACTATATACAGATCGAGCCGCTCGCTTCACTCACATGGCCTCCGCCGCATCCGGCGCGGTCGGACCGGTGCGCTCCGCCCTCCGGGGCCATCCGTTTTTCTGAAAAAAAAAATACGTGTACCATATATATGCATATGCATGTATATACTCACTGCATATGTATGAAAAAAAATAATTAAAAAAAGAACTCTGTATGCATGCATGCATGCACAGAAGTCAGCTATATACATGCAGGGCTGCGCATGCATGTGCATGCGTGCATATGGACGGAAACAAATTAAGGCAATTAATCGACACAACTGTAGCGACCCGATTCGTCCATCTTATACCTGATTGGCTGCCTCGAGGCATGCATGCCTGAGCTCAATTCTTTCTTAATTCGTCCTTGATTCGACCGATCGAGGGAGGCTCTGAAGAATTGTAGTGGCTGAGGCCCGAGAAGCACCCTGCAATAATTTTCAAAAATGATGTTAGAGGGGAGATTCAAGCTCTGTCTCCTGTTTGTTATCAGCTTCTTGCCCGCACTGCTGAGCAAGCAGCTGAAAGGAAGTCAAATGAAAGTATTAAAAGAGAATTTGAAAAAGAGGGGGGAGAAGCTGGAGGGCCTTGAGAAGCAGGCAACGCGTCTCGAAGAGGCAGCATCGGACTTTGCAGCCATGGCGAGACTGCTCGCGGAGGAGCCCAACTCGTTCTACTGCTGCTTTGCAACTGACGGTAGGCGCACTCGCTTGGTTTCGGAATCTTGATTTGTACATATCCAAATGCGAGACAATCTCGTGTCCCTCTCCTAGGACCCGAACACCCGGCGTTTGTTCTCTATGTCCACAAACTGCAAGAACGGGTGCGTGCCGGTTGCCGGCATGCAACCTTTAGTTCTTCTTCTCTACATGCATACAGAGCCCTGCGAGAGCAAAATGACCTGAATGCGGTCTCCGTCTGTCTATTCATTTACTGAATTATTTCTTTGTGTTTTTACCAACATGCTACAGTTGAATCAAGTTGCCCTGGGATGCCTCCGGGGAACAAATTTCTCGCAGATGTTATCCACCAGTGCTGGTGATGAAGAGAGTGTACTGCGTTTCTTGACATGTCTGTGTGTGCGCATGCAGGAAAGGGGGGTTATGAGTATCCAGCAAAGAAAAGCAAATGCTCTCCAAGAGATCAACCTGCAATCAAGGTTTGTTTGGGGGACAAGCCTAGAGTTCCGAATCGGTGCAAGTGATCATCGTTGCACTTCTCAATGTGCTCCCAATTCCCTGGTTTCATCCTCCTTCATGTTTTGTCGCAGTGCGTGTTGTTTTGTTTGTTCCTGTGAAGTCCGTGTTCTCATCGGTTTTTCTTATTTTCATTCTCATTTTACTGCTTGCATCCCTTGCATCACTTGTTTTGTTGACGTGTCTTTTCAGTCTCTTCAGCACTATTTTAGGAGGACCTAAAGAGAGCAGAGGACAACTGCATCACTCGTCTCGAGTGTGTCGGCTGATGGACAGAAAACCCTTTTTTGTCATGATCATGATTTCTCCTTTGCTATGCGCTCTCCCTGCCTAAATGAATGTGACACTGCTTGCAGATCACAACGGAGGACGACTGGTTTCTTTCAAAAGGTCTCACGGGGTTTGTTCGAAGTCTGTGGACAGATGGAGCCGTGTTCTCAAAATCAAAAAAGGCCTCTATCTGTTCTGCATTGAAAACACCGCGGCAGCTCAAGTGGGGCCAGGTATCTCTTTTTTCAAAGCCCGACCCGAAGAATGCCCTGGACAACAAGAAGCTTCTGACGGCACAAGTACCGATTCCCACCAAGGTCCAGTATGACGTGAAGATTTGTACTCAGTCGACAGTGGCCTCTGAGAACCCCTGTTATATGATCATGAAGTAGGAGGAACAAGAAAAAAAGAAAGAGCCGGTCATAAGCAAAGGGCTGAAGGAACGGAGAGAGCGACAGACAGAGAGCACAGACGGAAATGCGCTTCAAGTCTTGGTTTCATCCAAAATGATGGGCTGCTCGGCGCTTGGCTTCGCCGGGGCAGGCAAACCATTCATTTGTTCGTTTGTTTCTTCGTTCATATGCAGACACAAAGAGGTGATATACTTACAAGCGTTGCTTTACGCCTTGCTTTGTTTCCGGGGCGACATAAAGTAGAAAAGTTACTAAAAAAAGGACGACTTGGGTTTGGAGTCAACCAAACTTGCCAAACGAGTTTAAAAATTCATGAGGGTTAGATTTTTAGAAAAAGAACATCATCGATTTTCAACAAATATCATTGAACATTCTTTAGAATTTAAGTATAGGTCACAGAAATTAAATCATGCGAATTTAAGTTTTAGTATATGCAAGTTTTTATAATAAGTTTCATAGTTTATTGTTTAATTTTTTTATAGAGCGACTTTTAGAACGATTCAAGTTTAATTTGTAAAATTATACAAATTATGATTGAGCTTAAATGAACTGTCCTGGAACTGTCAGAACTGATGATGATAACTCAGCTTTGACATCGGACGATGGTGATAATAATTAATGACAATGATGACTAGAATAATGATACAGAGAGTTAAGTTCTGTATTACAATAATGATAGGTATTAATTAAATCATTAGTTAAATCATAAATTAAGTATCTATACACTGAATCAGCTAGTATAAAAGTAAAACTCACTCTCTTATAGTACTTATACAAATTTTTATTAGAATGAGAGTAAAACCTTTTATTGTATAGACTTTTACTTTCTGTAATATCGTACACTTTTTATAGTAAAATTTCAGGAATTTTATTCTATTACTTTTCTATATAGACCCATTGATTTCTGTAACACTTAACTTAATCTAGAACTTAATTTTTATACTTCAATTAAAAATTTAAATTCATTGCGGATCGCATTATATTACAATACAATAGGCAACAGATAGACATAGCGGGAAGGCCCTAGGGCGGAACATATCAATCAATCAATCAAAATCAATCAATAGTAAGACCTAAACTAAGAGTCTAAGACCCTAGCTATAAGACCGAATGATAAAGTTGGATCGAACAAATTTGAAATCTACTGAATGTGAAATTCTAGGTGAAATTGTACTTCAAAAACGATATACACAAAAGTTTAATTAAGAATCTTACATTTCCGAGTCAACATACAACCCCCAAACTAGCCTCAAATGTCACTGTACTCGGACTCAAACCGACGTACCTCTAGATGTACCTAATAACCCAGTCAAAATTTATGCAGCTGGCCTGCGTGCCCGCCGTGCTTCGACTGGCTGGCCCTCTTTTTGACTGACGCATGCATGCAACTTTGCAGACTCCACGTCTGTTGCGAGGGAATCTATTCAAGCCTCAGAGCCTCTCTTCGCTACGATGCTGAACGGCTGCTCCTGAAACAACTCAACCCCTCCGGCAGTTTTGAACAATGATGATGCAATAACGAAAGCTTGCATTTAACTCGGGCCGGCTCATACCGCTCCATTCCAAAAGATTCCTTCCTTCCTTCCTTCCCTCCCTTTCAAAAGCCCTCTTAATTCCTGTAGTCTCCTGACGATCCCCAACCCAACCACCGCTCCCTGTTCCCGCAACTTGAATTTCCATTGGGATCGATCGGATTTCTCTTTCAACTTTCGTTTTCCGTCTTCTTTACTTTCCATTTAGCCAATTGTGTCTCTGAGAACTAAAAGAGGAAGGTTGCAGAAAAAGAGCAGTCACTTTCGATATGCAACGAAAACTTTGCTGTTTGTCCCGACTGAATTGTGCAAGGGATGAGAACGACCGACGGTTCCCCAACCAAACTCACTTCAGTCGAAACAGCCCCTCCCGCAACGTGTCTACAATTCACGATCGTTGAGTGCTGGAACAGACCCCGAATCTGCACGAAAGCACACAGGCAGAGACTGCTGTTTTGGCGTTCCACTCGAATCCAATTCCAGGAACAGAATGAATGCATGATGGAAGGAAGGAATGACTGAATGAATGAAGAAAGGAAGGAAAGAAAGAACAACAGACAAAACGAGAGAATGTGCAGATCACACAGAGATGCAGGCTGATGCAATCAAGTGAGCACTGTCCTGCAGTACAATTAATTCAGAAGTGGGGGGGAACTTCCGAGACTTTTTTTGACTTGCGGTTCTCAGCACCAAAAGAGACACAGAAGCCATCCATTGTCAAACGTCGAGTCAACTGACGCGACAGGAGAAAAAACAGAGAGTGAGTTTTCTGCCCCTTCTTCCTCCCCCTGTTATTTTGTTCGTCGGAACTTTCTTCCGCCTCTCCGACTGACCTTCGACGGCTCTTCCTCCCCGTCAGGTTCCCCCCCCAGTCCCCCCAGACGGGGAGAGCCCCTGTTCGGCCTTGCGACATGGACAGCCACCTTCAAAGAAGAGTCCGAGAAGAGGATCACACGAAGCCGAGCAACAAAGTCTTTTGCCGGGGCGTCAGAAAAAGGCGGTGAGAATGTGACCAGCCACTGCGGGTTGTCCCCAAACCGAGGGGAGTCGCAGGCGCCCCCGGCGCTCTTCTGCAGAGAGAGTCATGGAAGGACTCATACAAAAACACAAAAAATAAGAAAATGCAAAGAGAAGAGAGAGGAGAAATGAACGCTCGCGATCGAGGGGTGGGTGAAAAGAAAACAAAAGAGAAAAAAAGAAGAGGGAAGATGAGAGAAGAGAAGAGATGCATGAGGGAAAGAAGGAATGTTTTGGTGATGGTGTAGATGCAAAAGATGAAGAAGACTGACGCACGCTTATGTGAGCGTGGCCACTCGAGTCACCAGGCGAGCGAGAGAGCGAAAAAAATAGCGAGAGCGAGAGAAGAGAGAGAAAGAGAGGGGGCAGAGAAAGAAAGAGACGACTTACCGAGTTCCAGAAGCCTTCTCTTGAGTTCGTGTATCGGAGAGTTTTGTCTACCGGTTGCAGAGTAAACGGAGTCGTTGCACAGACACGCACAGAGAGACCCATATCCTCAATTGACAATTGTTTGGCACAACGCAGCTGTGCGTCACCCCCCTTAATCTGCCCCCTCCTTTCGTTCCCCCCGGAGGAAGTTTTTCTCTGTCCGTCTCCATCTGGCCTCTTTGAGAGGTACACAGAGGGAACGAGCGTGAACGTCTTCATGCCCCCCACCCCACTCGAATTCTTCGGAGGCATCTTGAACCTCAGAGTCTCGGTGACATTCGGTGTATTGGTGAACACAGCTGAGCTTTGCAGACGTTTTCTTCCTGCCAGCATCACCCTGTGGTAGGCCGCAGGGAGAGGGGGCTCGCTGGCTTCCCTCTTTCCCCACCTGTAGTCTGCCTCTGTCGGGTCGTCCTCGTAGGCAAGCAGGCTCATCCAGACAACCTATCGATACATACATGAGAGGCAGACAGGCAAAAACACCAGACAGGCAAGCAGAATTGTTGGATGAGGACAAGAGAAGCTGAACCATTAGCTGCGGAGAGATCATGAGTTTGAGAGAAAAACGGAAAATCAGAAAAGGATCCCACGGTTATGTGAGGAGATTGCGAGATCGTGGTTGCCTCTACGCCTCAAGAAGGGGCAAGTGACTCTTTGAAAAACGAAGGGTTTTCAAAATTGCTTTTGGAGTGTGCTCTTCTGTGGCTGTCCGTTTCATTTGTCAGTATTTTTCTCTCTGTTCTGATTCAAAGAGATGAAAGCAGGAACAGAAACAGGTAACGGCACACGCGAGAGAGACAGAGCAGATGATCAGCACAGGGCCACGCGACAATAAAAAATGGCAACCAATCGCCACGAGCATTTGTAACCAGTGAATTCAAAGAGTTACAAACCAAAATGCACGACCCAATCACCCATCCCTGAACAATCTGCTGACCAGGTCTGTTCTTCGAAAGAAGCGCACGTGTCGCGTGATGACGATCCAAAAGATACATTCCGAATCAGAGGTTCCCTGTGGGTCTGGGTAAACGCTTAGGGAAAGTTGAGGGTTCATGCCAACGAAGAAGTTGTCGCTCTCTCCCTCCACCCGCCAGGCCTCAGAGCTCCAACCTAAGTGCCGTATGTCCCTAAAGGAAAGAAGAGGCAAGGTATGGGAAGATTGAGAAAGAACAGAAGTGTCCCCCTCTCGCCAGCTTCCTGGCATTTTTTTGTCTTCTTCCTCTCCCTCATCGAAACTAAATCACGTCATCCCACTTACCCCAAAATTTGACTCTCGGGTCCGGGGACTCACAAACATTTTTAGGTTGAAGACAGACAGAAATGCACAGAAACGTGAAAGTCGGAAGAAGAGAATCACAGGTGAAAGTCTGCAGACTCGCAGAAAGGCAGTTGACTGACTGGTATCTGAACAGGGAGGGGTTCCAGTTCAGACAAGCAACGTCAAACACAGAGCAGAGAGAGTCGAAGTCGATCCAGAAAAGTCCTGAGAACAAAACGAACAGAAGAGAACAGAACAGCGTTTCCAAAGAGCAAACGAGCAGAGGAAGGCAGACAGGGAAAATGCGAGAACACATGGCGTGTACAGGAGAAAACGTCTGTGAGACCAGCACATACGGAGACACAAAATCAACCCGGAAGAAGAATGGGGCTCTCCGGTTTCACCCTAACAGGCTTCCTTCTTCGAACGTAAAGTACACTCACAGCAGAAGAAGGAAAACGGACAGAGACACAACAAACGAAGGAGCTGCAGGAAGCCTTTAGAGCCAGACATTCAAAAAGACACAAGAAGCATGTCGACACATTTTCGCATAACTCTTGTGCTCCATCTTTCTTTCTTTTCCCCAACCGAACACTTCGCCCAAGGGGCCTCAACATGATCCAGAGCTGAAGATTCAAGGAGCTTCTTGCATTTACCTTGATCCTTGTTCATGCTTGTGAGGCTATCGAAGTGCAAAAGGTATTTTAGTCCCGGCGTCCAGCTCTGTTCATCCTCTGGGGAGAATTTCCCTCTCCACCTCTTCCTGCTCCAGGGATTCTTCAGCATCAACAGACGCTGGCCCTCCGCCTCCAGGATCTCAAGCACAGCGTACGCGTGGAGCCTGCATGCACGCGCACAGTCAGTCAAATCAAGTAAAAGAAAGAAGTCGTTGTTTGCTATGAATGAAAAAGTCAATATCACATCGTGTGTAAGTTCCTTTTTTCTTGTGTGGGTCGAGACAGTGCGTGCGTGCATGCATGCACAAAGAAAGTATCAATCAACACACTGGGGAACGTGAATGACGACTCAGTGAAGCAGCTCACCGACATAACACCTGAGCGTGTACCTCTTCCTGTGCATCCCCACTCGCTGACCCACGCGCTCGACACGTCAGAGAATCAGAGATTCGCCTCGAAACACCGCAAACATGTTTTCCCTTTTGCATCTCTTACGCACCCACTTCGATCCAAATTCGCTCAATTAAGTCGACTCGACTGACTCTACAAGGCCGAGCCTCTCTGCCTCGTCCCTGCTCATCGGCGGCGTCGCCACAGTGGCAAGGAAGTCACCCGTCTCCATTCCTGACTTTAACAGACGCCAGCTGCAGCATCAATTCAATCACACATTTTGCGCACATAGACACGTGCACACACATACAGAAAGAGAGAAAGAGAGAGAAAAGCAGAAAGAGAGAACATCCAGCTTCTTCTTCTCTTGCGGGCCAACAGCTTTTCCTTCTCATCTCCCCCGGACTGCTTAATGCTGACGCACGATTCGATATGGCTGGCATGAAGTTTGTTCTCTTCATCACTATTCATGCTGTTAATTCGACGACGTACAGTTTCTCTTTCTTGTTCCCCTCCCACTGGTCGAGGTTGATGTTCTCAGGAAGCCACTGGGTGAGCGCGTAGAGGTCCTGAGTCGAGAGGGACCCCGGAAAGTCGTATCCTCCGTGGGCCTTCAGGAAAGCCTTCTCGACAAGACTCAACTGCATGCACGTGCTCCCTCCAAAATAAAAATGCAAAACGGAAGTTGCACAAAGGGAAAACCTCAGCATAAAAGCGAAACAAAAGAGGGGGCTGGGCGAGGGGGTCAATGCATAACCAGAAACTTTCAGAACGGACGATGATTAGAGGACAGAGCGACCCTCCGCCGCTTTGCAAGCAACCAAGCCTCACGGACCTCTGACGAAACTGCTCAAAATTGATGATTCTGTACAAAGAAAAAAAAATAGAAACACAGCTTTACAGACCCACCCAGAGGTCATGGTTCTGCATCACGGCACAGATGGGGCGTCCATCTTCAGCTACAGGCAGAAGATCGTCGATGACCACCCGTCTCCAGCACCCGTTCAGCCACAGACGCACAGAGTAACTCCCACTGCTGCTCACCACAGGCCGACCTGAAACAAAAAACAAACGCGCATTTGACCGTTAGAGAGGAACTCGGATTCATGAAGAGACTGAAAAGGAGGAAGGCGGACAAAAAGACAGATGAATCCATAGATTGATGGGGAGAGCAGTGCGTGTGTTCACATTCAATTGCCTGCACCCGATTTCTGTCTGCCTCCCGTTCGAGGGCAGGCAGAGAGGCTGCGTGGGGCTTTTCCACACCGACAGAACCCCGGCAGCTGTATGTATGTCCATGGATTATTTTATTCCCCCCCCCCTCTCTTCTCTTATCGCTGACCTTTTTCATCCTGAGGAAATGCTCTGTGTATGCGTTCGGGTTCTGACCGGGGGGCGCTGAGGCCTCAGTGGGCCCTGGAAGGGAAAAGCCTTCCACCACAGACATCCAAGTGCCAGGACGCAGAGAGGGAGGGGGGGNGGGGGGGGGGGGCACTGGGAGTGAACATTTGAGGAGAGAGGGAGGGGTTCAGAGAGGGTGAGGAGGGGCTTTGGCCTGCTGTGTGTGCGTCAGGAAGAGGCAGTTGATTCGTCTCTGAGGGAACTCTTTTTCTGAGCAGAGGAAGGATCTTCTCTATCTCGAGTCTCTTCGAGGCAAGGGCAGCTGTCGATTGATTCTGTCCCCCAAAGAGAAGAACGGCTTGCTCGGCACGTCTGCAGTCCATGGCAGCCTGCAAGAAAAAAAGGAAGGAAGGAAGGAAGGCAGGCTCGATGTGACGGGTCCTCAAAAGAAGGAGCGAAGAGGCAAACAGAGAATCAAAAGTGAGAGACGAAGACAGGAAGGGAAAGGGGAATGAAAGAATCGGCCCTGCATGAACTTCATTTGGGAGGGACGTTGCCAATGCGCTGTAATTAAAATCACCATGGATCCAGAGGGATCCTGATGGTTACACAGTAAGTCAGAGGCAGGCAGGAGAAAGGAGGAGGGCCGAAACCCCCATGCACAGGCGCATGCAGAGTCACATATCACCAGGGAAGGGAACGACATGCAGGGAAGGGGAAGCAGGAGAAGATGAGAGGCAGAGGAAGCCCAGCATGCGAATAGAAGAAAGCATAGCGATCGAACGGGGAGAGAAAGGCAGAGAGCCTGTAAATGAATTTCTGGAGAGGGAAAGCAAGGGATGGAGACATGAACCAGACAGAGGGCAAGCGGTCAATAAGGAAGGAAGAGCCTGCAGGACCTACTTATACACTCTCCGACCAACCTTCTCGAGAAGCTCTACGGCATCTCTGAATCTGCCCTCTGCAGCTGCTTCTGTGCCGGCGTCAATCAGAGCTCGGATTTCCGTCTCCTCCGATGGTGCCGTCTCCGCGGTAGCCTTCTCTTTCATGTCTTCCCCTTTCGTCAAAGCATCTTCAGCAATCTCACTGAAGAGCTCCCATTCCCTGGATTCTGGTTGTCCGTACTTCTGCCTGGCCTGCAGAAGCACTGTGGCCGTCTCAATGTACAGGTTTTTCGCATCGTCGAACCGTCTCTGTTCCTCAGCCTGCATGTGGAGAGAGACAACGATCATCAGGTCATGTGCACGCAGGCGAGCACCGAAAACCTGTATCAGTGAGCACGCACATATACCTCTTTCGCCTGTGCCTTGAGGGCTTCTGCACGGTCAATTTCAGGAAACATGACTGCACGAGGGACAGGACGTCTTTCGACAACTAGCGAGACGGACAGCTACTGGCTATAGCATGTTTGTGTCTTGGACTGTCGCTTTTCAAGAAGCGGGGGTCACTGGCACGAATACTGAAAATCTGGGTATTCGAAAGGTTGTGTATGAGATTGGAGGTGTGTTCAGCGTGTGGTCAGGCAAGAAGATGTCCAAGAAGAAGAATTAGTCCCAGGGCCCGGGGCTGTGAGGGTCTGTGGCGACATCTTCGCGAAATCTCGTGCACTGCGACGCGCGCGCGAGCCGCGCGCGCTTTTACAGCTATGGGCTGATGATCGAGGATCGGATGTTTACCCCAATAGGGTCCGCGGGGGATCGGGCTCCCCCCCCCCCCCCCCCCCCCCCCCCCCCCACCCC
>JAHBMJ010001591.1:0-28661 GCA_018398765.1 Chromera velia
TATATGTATTAATATATGGCTGGGATGGTTTTTTCAGGGCTCGCTTGGTGTGACCAGTGTCTTCTGATACGGACCGCTTCTTGGAGAGGTAGCCTGGCTAGGCTGTATTACGTGCACGACGCACAGAGTTTCCCCCCCCTCCGTTCAGTTCGTTAATAGAAGTCGACTCTGTCCGTGTCACGACTGGTGGGAGCTTGCGAGGGAGCCCAGGAGAAGAAAAGAAAGTTCGTTTCCATGACAAGGAGCAACAACTCATCACATGCTTGCGAGATCTCTCTCCCCCCCCACTCCCCGGTCGCTCCTCCTCACACCGGTTCGGTTCACCTGTACGTTCCTCTTCTTTCTTACTTGGTCTCAGCGCTGAGGGTGTTGGCGGCATCCTCGGCCTCGGGTCTGACCATCTTGGATCCGTCGTCGCCGGCGTCATTGCCGTGGAGCTCCATAAGCTTCACAACTGCATTCATTCATTCATTCGATCAGGCACTTACTAATAATGATGCTGCTATCGTAACTCACTGCATTGGGGCGCATTCAATTGATCCCTGAATTGCCTCGGTGCGTAAACTGTGTGTCTGTCTGCCAGCTGCAAGAAAAAGGGGCGAGACGAGGAAGAGAGCGAGGGAGCGACTGACTGTCCATTTTGGGTTTCTTGAGGATCTTCACCTTTCTGATGAAGACGTTCTGGAGAGGGAAGATGGACTTGCAGGCCTTGTCGATTTCCTTTCCGATGGACTCGGGGATCCTGCATTCATTCATCCATGCATCCATCCATGCATGCAGAGATAGATAGATAGTGATGTATGTCGTTTGGGGGTGGGATGGATGGGTGTTAGTTACTGTATGGGTTTGTGAAACCTAACAACCGTAATAGTCGGATGGATGGATGGGCGGTCCAGGAACGATACTTCGAATGAACGTCTAGTGGTTGGATATCTAAGAGGAGTGCGTGAGTGAGTTGGGGGGTGTGTGTGTGTGTGTGAGAGAGAGAGAATGAGTCAGTTCCTCTAATCCTCTTATCACTTCGTGCTTCCTTCCTCTGCTGTTCTTTGCCCCATCTTCCTCTTCGTCGACAAGCAGAGGGACAGAAAATGACGAACAGACAGACAGACTTTATGACTTCTTTTTCGCCCAGACATACATACAGACAGACTATATGTTTCTTCTTCTCCCTTCTTTCTCTCATGTACATGACAGACAAAAAAAGACAGTCAGAGTGTCAGATTCTGTCTTTTTCCTCGGAGCGAGAGAGGGACACACAGACAGACCACATGTTTCTTCTCCTGCCTCCGTTTCTTCATGTATACAACAGACACACACACACACACACACACACAGAGAGAGAGAGAGAGAGAGAGAGAGAGACAAGACAAGACAAATTGACAACTTGAGGGACTGACTGACTGACAGCTTCTTGACGAGGTCCCTGAGCTGTCCCTTCTCGGCCTCTGCCTTGATGATGTCAACCATCTTCTTCCTGATCTGACGGATCTGCGAGGACTGAGCGTAGCAAGTCGACTTCACCTGGTCCTTGCTGCAGGCAGACAGGCAGGCAGGGAGGGAGATAAGGAGACACTGCAGTTGATCGATTATGCGCGCTCATTCAGTGGCGCCGTTGCTCGATTTCGTTTCTCTTACTCTTTAGTGGTTTGTCTCCTTGCATAATCCCCGCCTGTCCTCACATGGACCGACCGCACCTATTCTGCGCCGATGATTGATTGATTGATAGTGGTATCCCGCCCCTCTAGAGAAAGCAAGGACTCGCTCGAGACTGTTAGTTCAAAGCGTACACTCACGGCTTCTCCTGCTCTTTCAGTCACGGAAGAAGTCCAGTCTCTCCCCCGTCCTGCTGGGGGTCCACGACAAACACCAGCCTTCCGTGAACACTTTGCCTCGTTCCATCCGTCTGCTTCTCAGACGGAGGTATCTGAATTCTGTCTTCTCTGGTTTTCTCTGAGCTGCTCTTGAAACATTTGCCTGCCTGCCTGCCCGCCCGCCCGCCTGTCTGTCTGTCGGCCTTTGCGAGGCCCAGAAAAGGAACCCAATATTCATGAGTCAGGGAAATATGAGAAAAGTAAAAGAAACCAGACAGTCTTTCCATGTGCATTTCTGTCTCCCTGTGTTCGTCTGTCCACCTGCTCGTCTGTCTGCCTGTCTGTCTCTCTCCCTCTCTCATGAAAAAATGGAGGAAGAAGAGGAAATATATATGAATCTCTCTCTCTTTCTCTGTCGATCTGTTCAGAAAGAGGAGACGGAATAACGCACCGGCGAGTGGTGAAGGCAATGGCGAAGATTCTCATCAGGTACCCGTCGGTGGTCTTGACGTCCACATGGGCCTCGATGAGGGTGTGCCACTTCTTGATCAGGGAGCAGAGCTTGTCCCTGGTCATGTCCATTCCGTGGAAGTCGGTCAGGCAGTTTCTTCCCTGTCACCGAAGCGAAAAGGAGGAAGCAAGAAAGGAAGGAGAGGGAGAAAGGAAGTGCGTGAAAAGAGAAACTCGACGCAAGGGAGAAATCAAACAGGCTGAAGAAGAAAAGGATCTGACCCAATGAGAAAAAAAAAATGACAAGGCGGAACGGAGACAGAGGGATAGAATATCAATTGGACGCGAGCATACATATGCCCAGGCTTACGCACCGACCATTACCATGACATCAGGGAGAACGAGAGAAAGGTGGCAAGATCTAAGAACACGCAGTCGCGACCAGGCTCGACTCAAGCAGGCGGAACAAAAGCCTCTCTGCCTGACAAATTGAAATTCTCTGTCTACTATCCACCCCCTTTCACTTTCTCTTGCCAAGAGTTTGTGCACTCTCATCCACTCCCTTTTTTACGCACACAGCTCCCCTCACACAAGATCACCTCATCGCCTCCCGCACATTTGCGGGACTGCCCACGCAGTCAATTTCAGAAGACAAGCGCGGATTAGCTTCAGCTCGCTCCCTCCCTCCCCCCCTCCTCACTCAGTCACTCAAGCCCCTCTCGCTCGCCGTTTCTCGCTTTCTCCCCCCTTGCTCTTTCGTCCACTGGATGAATCATTTCAAAGTCACTCCCTGCGTCCTCCACTTCTCATCACACCCACCTACTTCCTTCCTTTCTCTCTTTCCCCCTCACCTTGTCACTCATCTTTTCCCTTGTGACATCACTTCTCTCTTATTTTCCCGCTTTTTTCTCCCCCTCTCTTCAGCTGACAAGTCCGTCTTCGTGCACTGCTTCTCTCCCCGTGCCTGGGCCCATTTTGTCTTTTCTCTCTGGAAGGAACTTAGACAGCGTTTGTCTTCCATGCCCCAATCGTCCTGTGAAACCCTTCTCTTGATTGGCTTCTTTCTGCTATCTTCCGCATAGTACAGATTGACCTGCTGATTGTCCCCCAAACAGCAGGCGGCAAGCTTTCATCCGATCCCCAGGGCGTCAGGGAAATCCAGCAACAGCACTTTCTTTCATGAACTCTTTACAGGCGTCTAAATCGATCAAATCTTGTCGACAAACCAACAAACCAACCTGGATGTCCTCGCAACAGAGCTTCATCTTGCGGAAAGCCTGGTCCTCATCCTTGTTCAGATCGGCCAGAGAAACCTCGAAGACGCGACCGCGGAGACCGTCGGCAGACAGCTCTGCATTCAGTGTATGCGTGCGCATGCGACGCAAATAATTGAAGAAGCTAGAACAGGAGGTCGGCATGTGGATATTGATGTGCCCACACACCCTCACCAACGCAGACAGACCTCATATTTGGGCTGTCGGGGGAGAGCATGAGGCAGGCAGAGGACGCCATGCACAGAAAAAACCCGCAGTACAATTACAATTGCAAGAGTCGCGAATCAACAGTCCGCCTGCATGGCCCTGGAAAGTTCTCTTTCGGTCCGACCGGTCGGCAGGCAGAAAGAAAGTGGCGAATGAGAGAGCCCGTTCCGGCACCTCACACCACGAGATTAGACAAGCAGTATGAGAGATGCACAAGCCCATGCGACGATCCCTGTGGCTCCTCAAATTCGTAAATCGAAGGCCTTTCCCCCTTCAAACCGCCCGCCACACCTCTCTTCTTCTTCGACTTCCCCTACGTGTCACATGTGCTTTCGACACCATGCTGAGAAAACGTGACACAGCTTCTCGATCAACAGACCGAAAGCCGACAAACAAACAGACGGGTAAACTCACTTGTTCCCTGGCTCTTGGTGACCAGAGTCTTTCCAAAGCTGCGGACGGAGAAGAGAGAGGGGGCCTTGAGGTCGTACCACTCCTTCTTGAGGAAGGGGTCGCCGCTGCAGAGAAAGCAAGCGGGAACGAAGCATAGGAAAGAGTGAATCGGACTTCAAAGGTGTCTGGCACCTCGCCGTACACGCAAACAAGCGTAGAGATAGAGAAGCAAAGAGAGAGCCGCCCAGCACACGTCGCGATATGGAGACGACAGCAAAGAGAAGTTCACTTGAAAGGAACGCTGAAGGAGGAGAAGGCATGTGAAAACAGAAAGAGAAGGGTTATTCGACTTACACCTTTTTCTTGCCGCCCTTCTTGCCCTTGCTGATTCTCTTATTCTTCCCAACAGCCATCTTTACACAATCCGCCACTCGGTGGGGTGCTTCAACAGCTTGACTGAAGGTGGACCGAGCGGTTTCTCTTAGCCGCATACAGCCCCTCTTAGCTCCGAGGTCCCAGCAGGCAAATTTTGCACTTGGTCGGTCCCGGCCGGGGCCGCGGGGCCGGGGCCGCGCGCGGGGCCGGGGCGGCGGAACTCATCTCGCGAATTGAACAAGGCTGCATGGAAAATGCTGGAAACAGTACATCGACACTGTAGACACGCCTGTGCAAGTATCCCCTCCTCATAGTTCTCTCGTAAAGATGCTGTGGTATTGTCTGTTTGTCCTTTCCGCCTCGCTCCCGTCGACAGGCTTTGTGATTCCACCTCCAGGCCTCCAAGGGCGAAGCCGTCTCCCGAAACTTTGTGTAGGAAGGCTGTCGCGTCATGCATATTCCCGGGCATCAACGGAACTGAGGGCAGAAGGACAGGCACAGGAGACTGAGCGCATTTCTCTGAAAAGGGAGTTGCTTGAGAAACTTACTGAAGACAGGGACACAAAAGACCCTGAAATTGCTGAGCTCATCAACCGTCTCTCTGCTCTCAACCCGACTCCCAAAGGCGCCGTCTCCCCTCTTTGGATTGGTCACTTTGTCCAGAGAGGGCAGTTGAATTCACCGGGGGGAAGGAGGGTTGGAGATAAAATTCTCTACACCCTTGGGCGTTCCAGTTTTGACCAGTTCAAGCCAGGGGACCTGACTCTCCAGTTCGACCGGATAGAGAATATCATTCGGGAAACAGCCGAGACGGGAACGGGAGGGGATGGAAACACGACCTACACAGTCAGAGTCTGCTTCACGTCTGCGGATGAGAAATACCCAACTATCAAGGGTTAGTGTGTCTGAATCTCAGAAAGCTGTGTGTGCCTGCCTTCCTCCTTGAAATCCCTCGCTGCCTCGACTCCATCCCTCAGAGAGAGAAAGAGAGGGAGAGACGCGCGAGCTCGAACAAACGCACACACCCTGAAACGCGCCTCTGCGAGCATGTAAGCTCCGGACAGGGGAATAGAGTTTGTCCTCCTCTGCATCATATTTTGTGTACGGGTTTCTGCAGGTTTCTTCGACACCGAGGGTAAATCTTACGTGGAAGCAAGCGACAAAGGTGGCCTTTCTAGTCCCCTTTCTACTTCACGTCGGATGGTTCTCTTCGAAAGAGGCCGGTTGAGGCGGAACGAGGCGGAATGTGACGAGGCGACCTGGGACTCTGTGTTCTCTCCAGAGAGCCAGAAGAAAGCCAAATGGAGTTTCTCTGCATGGCTGCTCAAATGGACGTTCGGTCGGATGTTGTCGATCAAACGAGAAGAGTCTGCCCAACCTGGGGAGCAGTCGTACGTCTTTGGTCGTCCTGCTCCGGGGTCTTTGGATATTCTGTACATGGACGATGACATGAGGATCACAAAAGGGAACAGAGGGTCTGTGGTGGTGGTCACACGTCTCTGATGATCGATAGATGGGTTCAATTCGGATAGGCAGGCGGGCGGGCACACGCACACACACTCACACACTCACACACACACGGAGAGAGAGAGAGAGAGAGAGAGAGAGAGAGAGAGAGAGAGAGAGAGAGATGTTCAGAGAGAGAGAGAGAGAGATGTTCAGAAAGAGTTTACGCAGGTATGGTGGTTGTACCAGTGAACATCCGGATACACACACAAAAGGACGGGACAGCATCAGCAACCAAACGAAACAGATAGAGAAGTAAGCTGACAAACGAAAGCAAGAAGAAACAACAGGGAGAGAAAACACTCAAGCAGACAGATAGACAGACAGATGGATAGATTGAGACTGTCAGACAGATAGATAAGATAAATAGATAGACCGACGGAGAAATGCTTGTGGGGTACAACAAACGGATGGATGCCGCTTGGTATGAAGGAGACTTGAATGAACAAAAGAAATTGGAAAGAAGGCTTACAGGAAGTAACTTGAATGAAGTCAGGGTGGATGAGAGGAAGGGAGGGGGAAAGGGACGGAAGACAAGACGGACCAATAAAGAGTTTACGGACTGGATGGGAAACGAAAGATGCATGCTCAGCTGAACGCCTCCGTCGTTGTGAATAATGTACTGGAAGACGAGCTTTCAAGCATAAAGTGTGAAGCTGGGAGGAAGAAAAGGACTAGGACGATGAAGCTTGCTAAAAATGAAAGGTGGAGTGAAGGATGTTTGAAGTGTTCTAAATCCTAGTCTAAGTCGTTCAACCTTGCTCCTCAGCAGTCGCAGCACAACCTTGACCTGTCACTGCAGGCAGTCAGCGAGTTCTTCTTGATAGCTCCGAGTCAATGATCACATGGTGTGACTGGTATGGGGTGCGTGTGTACAATTACATTGACCGGTCTCCTTGCGAATCTCCTAGCGAATCTCGTGTTAACTTTGCCTATCTTGCATGCCACAGTTGCAATTTGTGAAGCTGAAAAGCGTATGATAACTTGATCCTAGCTAAAAATCCTAGCTAAGCTACCTGCAGTGTGCCACAGTGCCAAGAAAAGATGCGGTAGAATTAGGATTAAGATTAATTTTCCGGGCTAGTTCCCGGGTTTCCCCGCGGTCGAATGCCAGGTGAGTGTGAGGTGACAGCGAGTGTTGACTTACACCATCAAAAATTGCGTAATTGTATCATCAAAAATGAATTCTAGCCAGAGAAAGAACGCTCAGGCCAGCCTCTCATGACCTAAAATATATAAAAAGAAATCAGATTGTTAACTTGAATTACTTTTAAGTTTTAATTTAACTCTTGAAGTCATAAATTTAATGCTAAATTTAATGCTAAATGTTAAATATTATGAAATTTCGTATAGGCTCAGCAAAAATCCATGTAAACCGAGATATAAACGAAAATCACAGTGGATATCACCATGATGTAATCGGTTTGATCGACCCTTACTGAGTTCCGAAATGATGAATAATAAAATAAAATAGAAAATACTGATTATATTAACATTATTGTGAATTGATTCTAATCATATTTGAATACATTGCAGTCTAGATTGCAGTCTAGATTGCAGTGCAATCGCTTTAAAGGGCACAGAAATTTAAGAACGAAGTTTTGCCCATAGTCTCAAAAATTGCAAAGGAGGTTCACGAACAAACCTTTCACGAACACATGCTATTCCTTTTTCTTTGACTGGTAACTCTTGTAATTTCAACTGTTTGGTCGGCAATTTTTCTGATGAAACACCGTCTGACGGCGCGGGAGCGCGCGGGTCCGCCACGAGGCTTGCGGCGCTCGGGCTCTTCTGTTTTTGTGCACCGTCTTCTTCGCGAGTTTTTTTTTTCGGCAGGATGTCGACATCTGGCATTCTTTCTCTTCTCGGACAAAAAGAAGGGGACGTCAGAGGACTGTCAACGCCTCGACAGGCACCCACATTTGCACTTCGTCGCACCTTCTCAGATTGCGTCCCCACTTGCTCATCGCTACTGTCCATGCCGGTGTGTGCACAGAAGGCGGCAGACGACACAAGAGCGGGACAGGGATTGAAAAGGCAAATGGGGTACGGGGAGTCATTTGTCAAACCAGCGAATCTGACCCCCTCCCTGAACTGAGTCGTGTGTCTGGACAGAGTCGCAACAGAAGAAGTGGGCCTGTGGGACTTCTCTGTGCCGTCGGGAGCGGCCTGAGAAGAATCGGAAGGCGAAGGGAAAGTCAACCAGGGTCGAAGATCGGAAACAACTAACAGGAGTTCCGAAGGGGGGGAGAGACCTTTAGGTCTTCTTGGTCGGGCCTGATACTTCTCATGGGGGGACGCCCCTTCTCCTTTCGCTTTCCCCGTCTCCACGCACATCCCTCTGATCTTGTTTGCCTGATTCGCTTTCCCCGTCTCCACGCACATCCCTCTGCTCTTGTTTGCCTGATTCGCTTTCAGGAACGGATCATGCTCCCTTCCTATGCACCTTCTTCGAAAGACATCTTTCGCTTTTCCTTCGCACGACTCTCGAAGTGGACTGCGCTCGAACCAAGAAACGACCTTTGCAAGTCCGGGCAGATCTTGAAGAAGCTCGCTACTATCAGGTTCTTCTTCTTGCTGCGTCTTATGTACGGCACTCCCCCCTGAGGAAGACAGACCGGCCCCCCAACCTGAGAGGAGGGCCCTCTCGAGGCTCCGACACCAGAGGTCTTCGGAAAACACCAAACGGTCCTCACGTGCTGCATCATTCGTCTCCTCCTCAGACTGCCTTCTCAAAGGATCTGCAGCACTCCAATCTGCGAAGACCCCATTCCCCTCCCCCCACGCCCCCCTGTGCCCTTCCTCGAGTGACTCTCCTCCCTCACACAGAGGGGAGCACTTCTTTTTGGAGCAGGAGGAAGCTTTTCCCTTTCCGTGCTGTGTAACTGGCTCGATCACAACGGAGGAGGGTGCAGCCTCAGAGAGACTCCCAGAAGAAGGAGGACACGAGAGACAACGAGACACAAAGGCCTCTACCACCAATACAGAATCTCTTGCTGCAGACAAGCAGGCAGGGCAGCACTGTTCACTGCGTGTGCACGCATGCGCAACAAGACAGACAGGCAGACCGACAGACAGACAGACTATAGCCGAGAGACTATATCGCTCTCTCTTTTCTTTTTCTTAGACAGACAGACAAATTGACGATCACGAAAAGAGCGCGGCGACAGATTACTTCCTTCGCTCTCGCATTTGTTTCCTTGTCGTCCCCCAGGGTTTGTGTTGGTTCCGTAATTCTTTCTTTTTGTGCGGACAGCGGGACGACAAATAGACAGGCAGATACATGCATACACACACACACACACACACACACAAACACACACATACACACACGCACGCACGCACACACACACCTACACATACACATACACGCACTCACACACACACTCTCTCTTTCTCACCCACAAATCCACCCGCGCGCGCGCGCGCACACACACACACACACAACCACACATACACACGCGCGCACACACACCTACACCTACACATACACGCACTCACACACACACTCTCTCTTTCTCACCCACACATCCACACGCACACACACACACACACACACACTCTTTTGCACGCTCAAAGATGCAACAGACACACCTGCGCCGGCCCCCCCTCGCCCGCCCACCCACCCATTCGTGTGCTCGCACACACAGTCATGCACAGTCACACTCACACGCTGAGTTACTTACCTAGCGGCCTCACATCTTTGATCCCACCCCCGTCTCCCCCTTCCCCCCCCGATGAAGCAGCAGCTGTCGCCTTCGGGGGGGAGTCTGGCCGCAAAGCAGGAAAAGGCGAAGGGATGCACGCGGAAAGAGAGGAGCAAGGGGCAGGGGGGGGAGGCGACTCCGGAAAATTTGAAGAAGGGCGAGAGGACCTCAGCTTCCTGCAGACAGACAGACAGACAGACAGACCAACGCACCGAGTCACATCAGCCTCTTTCTACCGTTCACAAAGGCAATATTTAGCGTTGTCAAGACGCACACCGACAGAGAGATGGGAATACTTGACACTGAAAAGAAGACCGAAGTTTGACACTCAACGACAGAGAAGAAATCGAAACAGAAAGTGATGGCAGGGATGAAGATCAAATCACACAAAAGACGAGAACTCGTTTTTAACCAAACAGAGAAACACATAGAAAACACAAAAGAGGAAGGAACGAAAGAAAGAAGGAAGGAAGGAAAGAAAGAAAAGAAAGAAAGAAAGAAAGAAAGAAAGAAAGAAAGAAAGAAAGAAAGAGAGAAAGAAAGAAAGAAAGAAAGAAAGAAAGAAAGACAGACAGAAAGAAAGAAAGAAAGAAAGAAAGAAAAGAAAGAAAGAAAGAAAGAAAAAAAGAAAGAAAGAAAGAGACAAAGAGAGGAAGAAAGAAAACAAGGAAGAGAGAGACAGAGGGAGAGGGGGATAGCGAGGTAACCAACCAAGGAAATAGGCAAGAGAGACACAAACTCACACATGCGCACTTTGAGATAGAGAGCCAGGAAGCAAGTAAGCATACAAGAAAGAAAGAAATGGAGGGAGGGAGAGCGAGAGCGAGAGAGAGAGAGAGAGAGAGAGAGAGAGAGTAAGCAAACAAGAAAGAGGGAGAGAGGGAGAGAGAAAGAAAGAGAGGGAGAAAGAAAGCGACAGAGAGACTGACGAAAGAAATCGAGCGAAATCGTCAGCCTCCCCTGCTGTCCGAATCTCACGTCTATCGACCTCAACAGCATCACAGTCACAGGGCTCCTTCTGACACGGGACCTTTCCACACTCAAAGAAGTCCCCCCCCACATCCACACGGCACTCTACTCCAATCTTCCCTCCCAGGCACCCCTCCGTTCTCCCTCCAAGAATCTGTCTACTCCGGTCACACGAGTTCCCTCTTCTCACAACCATCAGACGAGTTTCAATGACAACTGACGGACCCTGCAGGGCCCCCTCTCTCTCACACCCTGGCGACCTCCGACTTTCTCTTTCTCTCTCTCTTTTTGTCTCTCCTCCATCCCGACACCCAGATGATGCCTCAAGCACAAGCCTCAACCAGACCCAAAGGAGGCTTCCGAAAACCACAGGAAGAGGAGGAGGCGAGATTTGAGAAGAACTGGCTGTATCAGCATCTGCACACCTGTTCCCTCTCCCACTGAATGGTAATGAGCCTGCAGCGTCAGGCAAATCATCCCTGTTTATTATCGGCCCTTCACCTGCCTCCCCCACCCTCCCAGGTCCAAGTCCCCCCCTAGAGCTGCAAGGACCTTCAGATGTTCCTGACAGGGGATGCACGATTCCACAAGAGGAAGAGGAAGAATAGGAACAGTTGCCAGTGACAAGAGCACTGAAACCTCCGCGAGAACACATCCGTCTCTTGTGCTCCTGCATTGCGCGCACACAAAGAAAAGAACAACGCAGAAGTCGAGTGAGCGCGCGTCTCTTCACAACAAGGCAGAAAAAAAAGCCCAAGAACACTTGCTACATCGGCGGGCAAACAGAAAAACAGAAGGACCCTACAGCAGCATTTGAGGCTTACCTCCTCCTGCACGCATATATCAGATGGATCCGTACTGACTGTGGAGTGTTGCCCACCACACAGGCTACGAACACAAACAAACAGAGAGAGAAGTTTAGAAAGAGAGAGAAGAGAGAGAGCGAGAGAGAGAGAGAGAGAAAGAGAGAGCATCGCGAGAGCGCGAAGAGGAAGGAAGACGGACAGACGGTTTGAAACAGGCAACCATCGAAGAGCCGAAATACAGACAGGGGCAAGTCTGAAACAAAGTCAGGAAGGAGGGCGACCCCTCTGCTTGAAGGAAGTGTGGTTTCATACCAACAAAGCTTTCCCTCTCTCTCTGTCTGTCTGTCTGTCTCTCTCTCTGTATCTACATGAGAAACCACGACGACCTCGACCTTCACTTGCTCTCCCAGCATCTCCCAACAAAACTCACTCACTCACTAACTGACTGACTGACTCACGATATAAGATGCCGCCTTCTCAGTCCATGAGAGCTTCCCCCTCCTTATTTCAGTGGGTGAGATCCTCGACTGTCTCTCTTCAAACAAATCGCCCCTCCACCTTTTTGTCTGTACACGAAGGGCAGATGAGTGCCTCGTCTGAACAACGAGATCGCATGAAATCTTGACCTCGACACTCAAACCATCACTCCAACCATCTCCAGTCCCGTCCCTGTTCGAAAAGCCCACACGACAAATGGAAGACGGCACTGCAAAGTCTATCTCTCTCTCCTCTTCTCTCCATTGGTGCTCCAGATCCTCTCCCCAGCTTCTCCTCTCTTCCTCTTTTACCTCTTCGTCCAAAAGGACAATCGACACAGCGTCCCTTCTTTTCTGTCTACTTACATCCTCCCGTCCGGAGGTGACTTCAGTAGAGGCTGCAACAGCGTCCGCATGCTTTTGCTTATGCTTTCCCCTGTGTGTCTGTGTGGCGGTATGATCAGATACAGCGCCTTCTGGTACTGCTGCTGCGGAGGAACAGGAAAAGAAAGAGGGAGACTCGTCATCATTCTCCCCCCTCTCAATTTGGCACCGGAAACCTTCAGGCAGGACTGCCTGATGGTGCATCGGCCAGAAGTCCCCTGCATGAGGAGGAGGAGGCAGCAACTGCCTGATCGGGTCCCGTTCCTCTGAATCTTCCTCTCTTCCCAGCAGCCTCCCACCTGCATTGGGACCGAGGCACTCATCCCCCTGTCCCCTTGCCTCTCTCTCTGTTCCAAGGAGCCCCACAGGGTCGAGGGCAGAGTGACCCTCACGGTCGGGAAAGACGGGCGCAAGTGGGGCACCGACCCTCAGCCTCATACCGGTTTCGCCAGCCCGAGGCGGGATGGGGAAAGGAAATGATTCGATCATCAGCTGACCGACTCCGCGGGGAGGCGGAATGGGGGCCTGTGCGCTCACTTCCTCCAGACAGGAAGAAGAGAAAGAGGAGGGGTGCTGCTCTGCGACAACCCCCTGCACTGTCATCCTCTCCTGCAAGCAACTCTGAGGCGAAATTGAATTCGCTTCCGTGCGGGTTATTTGAGGTTGGGGCAACGGAACCGGGGGAGAGGGTGAAGGTATGAGGGACGGGGGTGAGCTTATTGTTACCGGTGCATGGAGACTTTTTTCTACTTGACGAGACCCAGAATGGGAACGAAAATCAGGGTGCTCAACAGTCCCGAGGGTTTGTGGTGGGGGGTGCAGCACTGTTTCTGTTCCTGTTATGAAAGGTGTCGGTGCAGCTTGATTGCGGAGAGACTGAGAGCGCAGATGATGAAATTGAGCTTCTGCAGTCCCTCTTCGCAGCCTCTCAGACAGCTCTGGGGCCTTATTTTTCTGCTGCTGCAGAGAAGATTGCGAGGGCAGTGCTGTTGATGGGAGCCTGTGCCTGGAGCCCCCATGCAGCCATCCAGGCTGAGCGTTGAGTCTGCTCTCTGCCGCATCGAAAGCTGGCGGCTCTCCTCCTCTTCTTCTCCGCAGACTCTCCTTCTCCCCTTGCGGGAAAGAGGACAGAGGAGGCGCAGAGACGAGAGAGGTTCCTGCAGCAGCAGCAGCAGGAGGGGGCGGCGGGTCATCGTGGAGGCCCTCTAGAGGACCTGACTCCTCCTCCTCCTCCGCCCTCTGCTGCGGCTGCTGCAGAAGGACTGTGCTTTCTGTGTTCTCTCTGTTGCCCTTTCCGTCTGCCACCGGATGCGACCGTGACTCCAGGAGACTCAAAAGGCCTCTGAGGGTCCCCGCAATCCTGCAGGCAGAATGGCACATTGCCTAACACAAATACATACACACACACACTCCTTCTCTCTTTCTCTCATTTCCTCACTCACTCACGCGCACAGACAGAAAGGAGGAAAGAGAGAAGATTGGAGGCATAGAGCACAGCAACAAGTTCACGAACAGGGGCCTTCATGTGCACATCCACAATTAAGAATAATCAATCAACTCATTCAAGAAACTCAGGATCGAAAGGACCAGGGCAAAGTTCCACAAAGACGGTTCCTTCGCAGTGAACAAGTGAGTCAGAAAAAAGAAAGGGAGAGAAACAGGTGTTTGTTGCGAGCTTTCAACTCACGTTTGCAAAAGATTAAGTGCCTCTCATTCTGATTCCGAGGAGCTTGAACCATCGATGTGAAGGCCGAAAAGGTGGCGCAGCGAGTGAGCAAAATAAAAAAGAAACATCGGACACTTCCTTCTTCTCGCACGTTCACCGATTTCGTCCGACCACTTTCTGTGTCTCTCTCTCCATCAGTTACTGACTTCTGTCGCGTTTCATCTTCCAGAGGCTTCATTGACTTCTTCACATGCGTATTTTCCTCTTCATTGCCCGTTTCTCCTCTGCAAATGAATAAGTCTCCCCCCTGTTTGTCCTCTTCTTCGACACACGACGAAGACACTTTCCCTCTACCGACTCCTTCCCCTCTCTCATCGCCCTTCTCCAACCTCTCCATGGCCGTACCAGTATTCACAGCGGGGGCAGAGGAAAAAGCAGAGACACAAGCTTGCCCCCTCTCCCTCTCCTCAACCTCCCCATCGTCATCCCTCACGAAGAAACCCCCCCTTCCCCTCCCTGTCCCTGTCCCTGCCAGGCCGACGGCATCCGAGAGAACGCCGAGGACCTGGGCCTGCAGGCGACACAACAGGATCGAACAGCAGAATCTATGAATGAACGAACGACCGCACGAACGAATAAGCGAATGTGTGAAAGAAAAACCAATGAACAAAGAGACACCCCATGCAATTAAGAGGACAACTACTTGAGGAGTAGACCCAAGGCTTTGGATTCTCATCTCACCACGTTGCTTGCTTGCTTGAACAGAATTAAGAATCAAGTCGGAGCTAGGGAGGGAATCGGAGGAACGCAGCAACACAGACGGACAGACAGACAGACAGACAGACAGACAGACAGAGAGACAGACAGACAGAGAGACAGACAGACCGAGAGACCATGCACAGATCGAACAAACGGACAGAGATCACATTCTCTCACTCTATCCTTTAACTACCTACCTACGTACCCAACCACCTCCCTATCCGCTCACTCACTCACTCACTCATTCAGTCACTCCCTGGAGGTGTTTTCGGTTGGAAAGGAGGGGGAACTCAATTCAGTGACTCATTCATTTGTTCATTCATTGATTCATTTATTTATTCAGTAATTCGTTCTTTCTTGCTTGCTCTCTTCTCTTCTTCCTTCCTCTGTTCCTTTCTTTCATTCATTTACGTATGGATTTGCTCTGTCATTATTGAATCCGTCAGTCAGACCCTCTTTAATGCATTCACGTAATTACTTCTCAAGGACACCCAAAATTTGTATCTCCTTGTTCTTCTGTTTCGGCTTCACACTTCTTTCGTTTTGGGACCCACAGACATGCATGCGGTCATTCGAGTGATCAAAGTAGGTCTTCCTCTTTCTTTCTTCAACTGACCAACCAACCGACCGACCGACCTCCGCCTCCGTTGCACAGAATTGCACTGCCCTCGCCAGCATCGACGCGGAGATCGTCAAGGCCGACGGAGGGTCCTCTCTCGGAAGGTCATCGATACTCTCACGCGTCCTCGGAGTGGTTTTTCTAGTCCTTCTTTCGTCTCTGCAGCATCTGGTCTCTTCCCCTTCCCCTTCTACATGTCCATCTGCAATGTCGACTTCCCCCCTTGCAACCACACGTCTCTCTGTACACTTTCCCGTACCCTCTTCGGGCAAACTGAAAACGAATCTTCTTCCGTTCCCCCCACCATTCCCTCCCGCGTCTTCTTTTTTAAAGGGAGCGGCCGAACTGCGAGGAGGAAGAAAAGGACGCAAAAGGGTGCTTGCAGCTCCAACAGCAGACCGAGTACCCCCCTCTTCTCTACTGCAAGGGATGTCCTCAGACCCACCTTCAAGACGAAGCCGCGAAACCGCAGAATAGCCCTGCGGCCGCAAGGCTGTCCCCCCCCTCCTGTCTCCACCACCATCTTTCACATGAGCGGCCGGTCCTTTTCCTCTCAAGGGTTGACGGCGGCTTGGGGGGCCGAATGTGGGGGTAGGGCAATCTCCGTACCCCCTTTTTATCCGATTTTCCATTCCGCCTCGTGCCCCCCTGCACGGTTCTTTTCCACGCCACCCGGCGGCATGACCTGCCAGTGGGGGAGTCTGGGTGCATGGGCGGGCAGGGCGGGGAGGGCCGGGCAGCACCGTTTCCTTCCCGATCCTGGACTCTCGGATGGGTCCCCTTCTGCATGGGGTGTTCCCTCTTTTTTCTTCTCTTGAGGGCTTGAGGGCGCACGCGGCCAGGGCTCTGCGGTCCTCGAGAGTCTTCAGACGAGAAGAGGTGGGAATGCAGCGGGCGTGGGAGCTGGTGGGGTAGTGAGTGCGGTGTTCTTTCTCCTGCTTTTTCTTTTTCACAGAGAAGCTGCAGGTCTTCTGTTCGGATACGTCAGGGGTGTCTGGCCGGTGGCGCCTCCCTTCTGCCTGGGGTCTAGCGGAGTGAGTCTGCAGTGGGTGGAGATGATGGGGATTGGAGGGAGAAAGGGTTCCTGGCAAAGGGTGTGGGTGTCCGTGTGTCAAAGCGGGGGCAAATCCTGGCTGACTGGCATGCAGGGTTTGCGCATCGCTCTGATGCTCCGTATGGGCCTGTCGGAAATTTTGGCGGATGACTGGCCGAAGTTGAGGTGCTGCTGGTTGACCCGAGTGAAGAAACGGTGCAGGAGGGGGTCGCTGTGGAATGGAAGAAAGGAACGGGGGGGGGGCGGGCATGGAAGGTTTCCCAATCTGCAGTCCTTCCGCTACTGAATGGCTTGAGTTCCTGGATACCGGCCTGCTGTCTTCTCTCGATTTTGCCGGTGCTGATGCGGAAGGGGGGCTTCTCTCTTTGTGAGCAACCAGTCTGGAGCCAAGAGGTGAGTGCCTTGAGTGTGCTCGCAGGTGGTGTTCCCCTCCTCTTGAGGGGAAACCCCAGGGAGAAGGATAACAGGATGGCTCAACGGCGGTAGAGAGACGGCAGAAAGCTTGGGGGGTGCTGTGAGGGCGATGAGGGGGGGTGCTGCGGGAGGAAGGAAGCGGATCCTCCCGGGCGCTCCCAACATTCCGGAGTGGTTGGCTGTCCAGCCGTCTCTCAGGGGGCCGAGGGGATCCTACTCGCTTTGTCGGCGAGTTGAAGATTGCGGTCACTGCCTGTTCCTCGGCAACCGACGGAGGAATCGAGTCTTCCCGGCTTTTCCCACCGTGTAGGCGACCTCGATTCACAAAGGATGCGGAGGAGCTGGGGACCTTCCCTTCCTGAACTAAAAGGAAGGGCTGACTGACCTGGAGACACGTCTCTCCCTTTCCCCCTCCAATCTCCTCAGCGCTCTTGCCGACTCTTTCTTTCTCGGAGGTAGCAGGACGCTCCTTGGAACAAGCGAGAAAGTCAACACACGCTGCCAACATTTTGCCGACAAGTAGCTGCTGTCAAAAAGATCTTACCGTCTCCGGAATGAACAAAAAAGAAGGCGCCTTCACGTATCCCCACCAAAAAATAATTAAGGGGGCGTGGTGATGTCTGTCGGGATACCATCAGAGAGCTTCTGGGGGGATTGCATCAACTCAACCAAGGACTGATTGTATTACTATCGTCTGACAGCTGTCGGATAGCAGTAGACAGTGACCAAAAGATCGACTGTGCATGAAAACGTATACGTACAGCCTACTTACAGCAGGAGGCCGTGACGACAAAATTCTGCATGGTATATCGGGTGGATTCGGGTGGCGCCCGGCCGGGGGCCCGGCGGGGGGGTGGCCACCGGAATTTAATTTGCATGTAAAGGCCCCCGCGGTCGATAGTGGTCAAATGTAGTCAAATGCGGTCGACACGCTGCGTTTGCTTCAATTAGTTTCAACCCTCAATCATCATAAGTTTCAATCAAGGCTTAAGGATGCTCAAGGATACTCAAGGATGACCCCGGAACTCCCTGAAAGGAAACTTAGCTGTGGCAGCCGTGCTTAGCTGTAAGCTGAAACTAAGTAACCCAAGGCTAGACGTAATTCATAAAAAAATATTATACTGAAATACACAGAAAATTATCATAAATTAACATCATACACTCTGATTTAACTAAGCTTAAAACCATTTTACATCACCTTTGACAACAATTACTTATTTCTGAAAGTTTACATGAAAATATCAAATCACTGTTTTACATCTTTTTTCTTAATACTTTTAAAAGTTTTTCAAAGATGTTTACATAAATTTATAATTGTAAGAAACTGTAGATATGACTCTGGAGAGTCTACACATGTTAAATTGTGAAACAAGCCTACAATCAGAAACCGTTAGCGAGTCTCAAACACCATCAAGAACACCTCCACTTTTATTTGTGAATGGGTGGTGACAGTGGCCGCAAAAGAGGTTCGGGCATCTTCTTTAAGCTCGTGAATTTTACTTCCCGAGTTCCTGGCTTTTTCTGCCTCTTCCCTCCCCGAAGATTCCGAGGATGGTCCAGTGACCACTGTCAGGTCGCGGTTGTTCTTCAAATCCCGTCGGCTGACTGCCCTGAAAAGAGAGAAAGCCTCTGAGGAGGTCATCTTGCACTGGTACAACGCTGCCGGAGGGGCCGAGGAGACAAGCGCGACCGTCTCGGGGCGGTAACCTCTGTTTGTCTGCAGATACAAAACAAACAGGAAGACCCCCAGACAATGCATAGAAAGCAACTATGAAATTACCTGATATCAATAAACGTCTTCAGTCCTGGAAAGTGTAATTCGTCATGGGTTTTCATAAAGAGAGCCAGACAGAAGAAAAGAGAGTCAAGTGGAAAATTCGGATGGACACAAACAGACAAACAAGGGCTCACGATTCAGAAAAGGGAGGAGAGAAAGAGCAGAGAGCTGGAACCGCAGAAGGAAAAAAACACGCACACACACATCTCTCTCTCTCTCTTTCTTTCTTTCTCTTTCTTTTTGCACATCGATATCAGTCACAGATTTGAATTGTCTGTCTGGTATCTTTTCAGCAGGGCCAATTTTATAAAAAAACAAAGAAATGGGGGAGGGAACAGCATGCAGGGCGATCACAGCTGAGGCCCAAACAGACGCAACGAGGGAGGGAAGGAGGGAGGCAGGCACTGGCTGACTGACTGACTGACCTCCAACATCGAGGGTGCCCCGACTCCGACTCCGATTCCTCCCCGGAGGCCTCTCATGCTGTCTCTAATGCTCTCAGTCAACCCTCCCTCCATCTCCCCATTCTCTTCTTTGTCCTCGCTGTAGCTCAACAATGGACCGACTGAAGACTCCCCTAACTCGATCTCATCCCTGTACCCGCCCCCTCCCTCTTCTCTACCACCCCTGTCGACCCGCCCGTCGCCTCTTCTGACAGCCTGCGCTACCGGGAGAGGGAGAGGCAGAGGGAGGCGGTCCAGACAGAGGCGCGGCACCTCTGGGTGTCTCCTTGTCACGTTCCCAGATGGAACCTCCACCTCCTCATCACCCCTCACCAGAAGCTTCGAGACAGAGGCGCAGGCAGAAGTGGAACCACCGCAGTGCATGTGCGCGTCTTTCTCTCTCTCGTTCTCTTTTTTTCCCCCCACAACCCCTTTTGGAGGGGAGAGACTCGGATGCTCCTTTCTCGACAAATGCAGCAGGGAATTTGTTCTGTGAGTCTCCCCCCATTCCCCCCACGTGTCCACGGGCAGCCCTCCAGCTACAGGGACAGCAGCAGACACAGCCGAGGTCGACCCGCCTCGACGACTGCTGAACAACCGGCCGACACTCAACCAACGGCCTCCTCCACCTCCACCTCTTGCAGCGCCAGATGCCGTTGGAGCAGCGGCGCTGCTTGACTTGTCAACCGACTGAGTTCCTCCTCCGCCACCTGTAGTTGCACTTGCAATGCTCTGCTGTCCAACAAACCTCTCGTGCGTCTTCCTCTGCTCTGCTGACTCAATTATCACTCCCAATTTTCGTTGAACCCTCGAACTCATCGCACTTCTTCTCGAAGACCACCCTCTTGGCCCCTCACTGCATGCAGCGTGCTGCTGCCCGCGTGTGGAAAAAGAAAACGACGGGGATGCAGAGGGAGGCCAAAGAGATTTGGGCCAAGGGAGGCAGAAGCAACTGCGCCTCTCGCAAACGCCTTCATCGATGTCGTCACAATGGAATTCAAATTCGCCGTTTCGCTCTTTCTCCCCCTGTGCAAAACTCGCCCCTGCAACTTGTTGGCTGCTGGCCCGAGGGGACCCCCCCTGCTGCTGTTCCCGCTGCTGGTGCTTCAGCTGCGCACAGCTCGCGTTCGAGCCGTTGCCCCCGGCCTTCCCATGAGGGGAAGCGTGACGGGGATCGGAAGAGGGGATCGGGCTGGCTTTCTTCTCCACAGGCAAACCACTAGTTTCCCCTTCCACACTCTCCCCGATTTCCTCTTCTTCTATCTTCTCCATCGGGTCTCTCAAGGACCTCTCTTCTTCCTCTGCTGCAAAAGATTCAACCTCAGAGACAGCAGATGGGCTCTCAGAGGACTGAACGGAACTCCCAATAGAGCTGCCAGACTCGGGAAGGAGAACAGGGAGCGGGAAAGGCGCACCAAAAGAACACCCAGAGCCAGATTGAAGACGCCGGCTCAATGTGTGCCACAAAGCGGCATGCAGCAAGTCTCCTCCTCCTTCTCCTCCAGCCCCAGACTCCAAATGTTCCCCCCCCTCCCCTCTCCACGAAGAGACCTTCCAAGCAGACGGACCCAGAGGGAGCGTCAGGACTCTCCGTCGACTCGTGCGAAGGGCGGTGACGCCGAAAACACAATCTGACCGCCCATTCTGCCCTGCACATGTACACACACACACGAATACACAAGGACACAAATTTGTACCTACCTCTACGTACATACGTTTCCAAACTCTCTTGCTTTTCTATCACACAGCCACCAACCATCCTTCCCTTCATAGAGAAGCAGAGCGCACGCATATTGATGCATGTACTCGTGGGGGAGTCGCTTCACCTGGCCAAATCCTTCAGACTGCATGGTGGCGTTCAACATGATAATCTACAGCTAGAAAATGGATTGAGAAAAGAAGTGGGAAAACCTCTCTTCAGCTTGAATTGAAAACGAACACCGCTCTCCAAACACAATAATTTGCATTCATTCGTACTCACGTATCCTCTTCTGTTCGAAAGAGCGCCACATGTAGAGCAAAAAAGGTCATGCACCGCCCCTACAAACCGATCGGCTGAAAAATTCTCAAGACATCTCTCTCTATATACATACATTCACCTATCTGTCTACCCATCTATCTATCTATCTGTCTGTCTATCCATCTATATCTTCCTGCCCCCCCAACCCCGACACCCCACCCCACCAACCACAAACACATAGGAGGAGAGAGAGAGAGAGAGAGAGAGAGAGAGAGAGAGATGGAGTGAGGAAGAAAGAAAGAAAGAAAGAAAGAAAGAAAGGAAGGAAAGAAAGAAAGAAAGGAAAGAAAGGAAGGAAAGAAAGGAAAGAAAGGAAAGAAAGGAAAGAAAGAAAGAAAAGAAAGAAAGAAAGAAAGAAAGAAAGAAAGACAGAAAGAGAGAGAGAGAGAAAGAAAGAAAAGAAAAGAAAGAAAGAAAGAAAGAAAAGAAAGAAAAGAAAGAAAAGAAAGAAAAGAAAGAAAGAAAGAAAGAAAGAAAGGAAAGAAGGAAGGAAAGAAAGAAAGAAAAAATAGCAAGAAAGAAAAAACAGAAAGAAAGAAAGGGACCCATATAGGCTCACGGACCCACCCACCCACCCACCCATTTGCTGAAACAGACGAGGCCCCATCGAGCCCGGGTCCTCAAGACGTCGAGAGGGAGGAAGGCCGTCTGCATCCACTCCCGTTTCTCCTGCTGAGGAAAGAACGATTGCCGGGTGTGCACCGTGCGTTTGTCTCACAGTTGCTCGAACAGCTGGAGACACCGCGGCAACAAAAAGACGGGGCACCCCCGGACCTCCGGGCCTCGCGGCAACGGCCGTCCGAATCCTGGCCGGGCACCCAGGAAAAGCTCTCGGGTCGTCGGACAGGATGAAGAGGAAACATTCAGCAGAGGGGAAAGCCAGGGGAAGGGGATCATGGGGCGTCTTTGCTCTCCCCCCTCCCAACTTCCCCACCCCTTTCTCCACTGAAATCCCCCCCCTCTTTCCGTCCAGAGTCTCCGTGCGAGAAGGCTCGTTGCGGTTTTGCCGACCTGAAGAGTTCCGCATTGAGTCTGCATTTTCCCGTCTCCCGGCTGCAAAAAAAAAAAGGCAAGGGCGCCTGTGGCAAAGAAGAAAGAGACGCTGCGAACGAAGACAAAACCAGAGCTCTCTCCGATAGAGGTAGGAAAGAGAGAGGGAGAAAGAAAGGGAGAAGGAAAGGGAGAAAGACATAAAGAAAGGGACGGAGCGAGAGAAAGACAGACAGAAAGAAAGCAAGAAAAAAAGGAGATGCACCCACCATTTTCAGCGCGAGGTCGAGCACCCTGCACACACACACACACACACACACGTACACGTGCATACGTTCACACACACGCACATGCACGCTCGCGCGCGCGCACACACACACACACACACACACACACACACACGCACGCGCACGCGCAAACAGACAGACAGAGAGACAGACTATATCGTCTTTTCTTTCCCTTTTTCTCTTTCTTCATTCTCTTCTGTTCTCTTCTTCTTTTGGCGCGCGCTCTCAGTGGAAGAGTACCAGAGCTCCACCCAGGCCTTAAGCGTACCGTGTGTCCTCGCCCAGTGCAGGCTTAAGCTTTACACTTCCGCATTCTTTCCATCTGGACGGGTTCGTTTCTTTTCTTCTCCTTCGGTTACGAGGCAGGAACAGCAGCAGCAGCACCAGCAGCAGCCAGACAGACAGAGAGAGAGACAGACAGACAGACAGACAGACAGACAGACAATATCACTTCACTTTTTCCGAATCGCTTCCTTTCTTTCGGACAGACAGACAGAGAGACAGACAGACAGACAGACAAACAGACTCACAAACAGGCAGACACAGACAGACAGACACAGATAGACAGACAGAACCTTCCTTTCATTCTCTTCTGTTTTCTTCTTTTCTTTTGGCGCGCTCTCAGTGGAAGGGTACCAGAGCTCCAGGCCTTGAGTCGTACCCTGCGGCCCTTCACTGCCCAGTGCAGGGTTGCCCTCTTGCACTTCCACATTCTTTCCATCTGAACGAGTTCGTTTCTTTTCATTTCCTTTTGCTTAGGGTCTGTCACGACGTAGCGCCGGTAACGGAGTTCGAGTTCAGCATTCGCCTCTCTTCTTCTGGGGTTCCCTTTATCTTTTGATTTCAGACAGACAGACAGGCAGGCGCAGACATAAATCCACACACACACACACACACACACACACACATACGTACGTACGTACAGTACGTACATACATACAAATACATACATAAATTCACTGGCTCTCTTTGTCTCTTTCTCTCTCTCACACACACACACGCACCCACGCCCACACACACACACACTCTCTCTCTCTCTCTCTGTGTGTGTGTGTGTGTGTGTGAGAGAGAGAGAGAGAGAGAGAGAGAGAGAGAGAGCAAGATGGGGGGAGGGACAGCGGGAGGAACAGAGGGAAACAGAGACGGACAGAGAGAGGCTGGAAGAGAGGGACAAATAGAGGGAGAGAGACAAAATAGGAGCCACAGCATGAACAATGTGAGCACAGAAAAGGGAAGAATACACAGGTAGAAAGAAGAGGGAGGAAATTGTGGGAATCCCTCGAGGACAGACACACCTGCGCTTGAAGTGAATTGGGCGGGGGGGCTTCCGAGCTCACTGCCCTGCACAGTTCCGCGCAAAATCCGAAGGAGCCCCTCCGGCTCGCCTGCGAAGGGCAGTGCAAGGAAGAGGTACAGGTTTCACGAAGAGTTGGCTCCCCTCGACCGGACAACGACCGTCTCTTCCCGTTCGCGTTCGTCTGCCCGAACTCAAGAGAAGCGTCCTTCTGCGACCCCACGTGATGTGCCTGATTTGCGAAGGTCTCTTCTGCCTCGTCTCCAACGCTGTCTTCGCCTCCGCCCTCGTTGGGCTCCTCCTCATCTCCCCCGTGAGGAACGTAGAAGGAGTGAGAGCCGTAAGAGGAGGACCGAGTGCCGAAGGTGGGAGGCTGGAGACGGTTTCCGTTCCCATGACAAAGAGTACGTTGTCTGGGGGCAGGCTGGTGGATGCTGCAACAAGAATGACATGCAGACAACGTTGTCTGGGGGCAGGCTGGTGGATGCTGCAACAAGAATGACATGCAGACAACGTTGTCTGGGGGCAGGCTGGCGGATGCTGCAACAAGAATGACATGCAGACAACAGACGCAACCATTGCGACATTCCAGAAACGGCTCCGACTTCCTTGTCTTGTCAGACAGACAGGACAGACTTCGTGTTTCTTTCTTTTCCAGACTATATCGTCTTCTCTTTACTTTTTCAGACAGACTATACAGACGGACAGACAGACAGACAGACAGAAAGAAAGAAAGAACAGCACGGCCACTCAAACAGACTATCTGTTTCTTCTTACTCAGACAGGCAATATCGCCTTTTCTTCTCTTTTTCTCTTGTTCTCTTTCTCTCTTTCTTTCTTGCTTTATTGCCTTCTTGCTTTCTTGCTTGCTTTCTTTCTTTCTTTCTTTCTTTCAGAAGACAGATAACAGACAGACAAACGGGCAGGCAGACAGACAGGCATGTTTTGTTTTTCTCCCTGCAGATGCAGAGGCGAAGCAGACAAGCAGGGGTACAAAGGTAGGAAAAGCCAGTCAGAGGCGGAGGTAAGCTTACGAAGTCTGAATGTCATGCATTTCAGCTACAACCCGACAGACTTTCATACGAAGGCTCGACTCACTGCGTAAGCAATTAGACTGTCATTTGGACAGACGGACAGAAAGGCAGACAGGCAGAGCAACAGGCAGGCAGGTGAGCCGATTCGTAAGAAGGGAAACGGGAGGGGATGGTTGGCCACGCACCCCCACCACAGTGGTGGGTGACAGAAGTTAGGGTAGAGAGACAGGGGACGGAACAAAGTAAAGACAGGGGTTTAGCGAAAGACAAGCAGAAGAGAAAACCGCTGAGGACAGACGGACACATTCACGTACGGAGAAATACTACGAACTAGTCGCCGAAGGGTGAGACGATCGTGAAAAGTTGCGGGAATTAAGAGAGGCACGGAAGGCCGAACGGCACCTGATGATCGAGTGTTGTCCAATAAAGGCCAAGTAGGATCGAAATGGAAGAGCGATATGCAGAAACGTCAGAGGAACAAGGAGAACGGAAGAGGGGCGGGAGAAGAAACCACGAATGTTCCGTTTGTATACACGCAGTTCATCGAACAGTCTTGCAGACTGACATGATCACCTCGTGCTCGTCCACAGTATATATGTTCATCATGCCACGGTGAAGACGAAGAATGAGGACACAATTCGAAAAGACCGATAAGGTCAGAAAGGAAAAGATCCAGATGCGGGACGAAACAAGACACCCGACAAGATCAATTACGGCAACCACGCTGCTGGCCCTGTTGCCACCTCTCAGTAGTTGATGGTAACAAAATTATAATCAATTGATGAGTCCGTCATCGTATCGGCCCACAAACTTGTACACAAACTTGGCGTGAAATGACGTGAAAGTGCGTGTGAAGTGAGAACAAAGGGTCACAAGTCTACACACAAGATGCCACACGTACTGTACTAAGATTGTATACAGACGGTGTGACAGACGGTCGAAATCAGATGAACTCAGGGTTCGTCCTTCGCCGCCCTCTCGGGCCGCGCCGCGGGCTCGCGGGGGCCAGATCCCACTTTGGCCCCGGAAAGCGCAGTTATTGGCACTTAATTAAATCGGGAATGCCCGCGGAATATATTGCGGGCCGTTCGCACGCGCGCCTTGCGTGATGGCGATGCGTGCGATTGCGTGCGTCAGGCAATGTCTGCTGATTGATTAGAGTCTCACAGTGAGCCAGCCATATTCTTGGTCAACCTCGTTTCAGTGGGCTCCTCTGCGAGAAAGTGTCAGAGTATGTCAGACCAAAAACCCGTTAGGTAGAAGTCAATTGTACTATTAAACGCAGCAAGAGAAAGCCAGATGCAGATTCAGAGACAAGGCTCGAACCGTTGAAGTACCTACGATCTTTGAGTCTTGTTGCAAGTCATGCAGACTCAGGAGGAGTTGGGGGGTGTGAACCCTCATGTCCCTTCCTTCAACGATCTTGAAAAGTCAAGCAATGAATACTTACAGCTGCAACAGACAGTGGAGGCTTATTCAAAAGAGCTGGGTGCAGTCAAGAAGGAAAATGCGCATTTAAGAGAGAGATTTGATGGTAAGAGTCTCTCTCAACCCACCCTCTATTCAGTTACTTCTTCCTTGGTGTCACTCAGCCCTTTTCTACATCCTTATCTTTGCAGCTTTTGCGGAGATGGTACAGCAGGAGCAGATCAGCCTGAAAAGAGAGATCATCGCTTTGAGAAGGGAAAACGAATTCCTGAGGTCAATGCGCGTCCTGTCTTTTTCTTTGCTTGTTTTGAATTAAACAAAACAGAGACAAAAGCACCCTTCTTCTGTATGAACAGAATCGATCATCGGTCTCTGTGACCTCAAATCCTTCTGTCCCTGCCTCCTTCGGATCCCCTTTGTGCTTCTCTCTCCGACACAGCCTCTGAAGCTCTCCTGTCTCCCCCCCCACTTCCCCGCTCACTCGCCTGTTTTTCGGTTTCCCGCCTCTCTTCTTTCCATCTTCCGCTTGCGATCTTCGCCGCCTCTCCATTGGACGTCTGTGCGGTTTCCTGCCCAGCAGCTGTCTTTCTTTTTGTCCTGCTCTCTCTACATGGGCCTGCACACACTTTCGGCGGTCTCTCTCTCAGTATATTTTTTTTCTCAGTCTTTCCTCGAATCGCAAGCGCCCAACCTGCATCCTTTTGCTGCCTACTTATTTCAGACTGACATTGTGCATGAAGTGCTGCTGTGTGTACAGATCTCTCTGCCTCTGAGGCATTCTGCTTTCTTTCTGTTCGTCTTCCCTTTTTGGTTGGCAAGCTTTGGACTGTCCGTGCGCTGCCCTCCATGCAGATGTCAAATTGGCTGCACCACAGTTTTAGAAGACGAAGAGCAGGGAGTACATAAGACGCGCGTTCGCAGCTCCTCTGAGAACATGAGCATGAGCCTGGCGGCAGAGAGCGACGACAGGTTCCTCTCTGTGTACAGCGGGGGGGGGTTTAGCCTTGGGCTGGGTGGATTGGATTTGGGGGGAGTGAAGGCGGCCCGGCAGGCGGCGGACTCCACCGACTCCACCACGGCCACTGCGCAGATTCCAGACTGTCCAGGCTTCGGGGGGATTCCTGGGGGGTGCGGTGGGGGTCTGTTGCACTCCCGGAGTGTCGGGGCTTCTCTCCCCCCCGATGGCAGGGACCGCATCGACTCCACCTCCCTCTCCGTAGCGCTTGAGGGAGACCGTCGTCTGTCCCCATCCGCAAGCAACGGAGCACCGAAGTCCACGCACTACTCCCCTGTACCGACAGCCGTAGAGGCAAGTCAAACTGAGGAGAAGGAGCGTGAGAGAGAGGAGAAGAGCAACCGTTCGCCTTCCGGAAGCGAGACGGGGGCCATGTCGCCTCCACGGCTTCGTGCGTGGTCGGATGATTTTGTAGCGCTTGCAAAGAAAGCAGAGAGAGCGTACAGAGCGGAGACGGAGGGGTTCGACTCCTGGATGGCAATAGCATCAGGGGGATCGGGGGTGCAGAAGGGGGTGCAGAAGGAGGTCTCTTCCTCCTCCTCCTCAGGTCCCCTCGTCTCTGTCTCAGCAGGTGACCGCCTCAGACGTCCCCACATAGGCGGGGGGGCAGTGGGTGTGGAGCTACTCGAACAGGACGATCTCGTCGTTCCTGTCGACGCATTCAACTCAGCAACATCAGTAGGGGTAGGCGTGCAACCGTGCCCTCCTGCCGCAGCAGCAGACGTGAACGCGATGCCGTCTGAACAGTCAGGAGGAGGCGAACAGATGGTGGGCCTGGGGCAAACGGTGCATGGGGTGTCTCCGTTGTCACCAGAGAGGGAGGGGGAGAGCTCTTCTCGCAGTCAAGCAGTTGAGGGAGTTCTTGGGGGTGCCTCCTCTCCTTCCCATGTGCAGGCAATACCCAAAGCCGTCCCTTCCGCAGCAGCAGAAGAGAGGGTCACCGAGCCCCCTCCTGGTCTGGGAGGCGTGCAGCATGGGGGAACGCGGATGCCCTTAGGGGGTAAGGAGCCTTTCCTTGCGCCTGCAGCCACAGGCGGCAATGGCGCCCAGCCCCTTGCACCAGACGCATGCGGGTCGCTTGGTGCAGACCCTGGCGGTGACGGAGGAAAGTGTAAAATTCTGTGGAGAGTCGGGAACGTCACACAGGTAGGTATGTTGATTTTCCTTCCATCTTTCAGCATACCTGCCTGCCTCCCCCCTGCCCGAGAACAGCAAGAGAAAGAAATATCATGGGGGTTTGTTCTCTCTCAGTTTACGCGTTGGGGCGAATATGTTTTTCCTCGTCGTTCTCATCCTTTGAGAATGATTTTCCTCATCCTCTTCATTCATTTCTGTCTGTCTTGTTGATTGCACCTGCAGCTCCCACCCCGTTTGGCTTCCAGTGATTGCCTTGTGTCCCCCGTCTTCGTGACACCCCTCAATTTGGGCCCCCTGCGCCTCCAGCTGTACCTAGACGCACTTCATCTGAAGAGGGGGGAACCGAAGAAGGGAGGGGGGGGGGGG
>JAHBMJ010001592.1:12222-28718 GCA_018398765.1 Chromera velia
GGGGGGGGGGGACTAGACACGCGCACAGATAGGCAGGCAGGCACAAAAAGAAACTCCCCGCTTTTGTCCGTCCATCTGTCTCTCCGTCCTTTTTTCTGTTTCTTTTTCCTCCCCCTTCTGTTTTTCTTTCTGTGTGGCGATGGACCTGTGAAGGATGGTCTTTGCCTCCACCCAAAATGATTCCGACTCGGACTTTCACCCTGCCTGCCTGTTTCTCTTGCACATGACTTCTTCACTTCCTTCTGCAGAAGCCTGCCACCAACGGTGGAAGAGCGTGTCCCACTCGGACGGACGATCGAGAGTGTTACGTCGACTCTTGCTGTCAGTCAGTCAGTCTCTCTGTCTCTCGCTGGTGCATCTCTGAAAGCTTTTCGGTTGCTTGGTTGATTCCTTCTTGTCTTCTGTCTTTCTTTTCAGCTTGCATGGACACTTGTGTAACCCTGTTTCTCGAATTGCAGCATTGAACTTTCTACCACAATGCTTAGCTTTTCTCTGGGAGGGCTGTAAATACATGAAAAATAATTCAGCCAGTAAGTAAACGAAAAACTATATTCCTGCGTGCAGCTGCTGACTGCTCTGTGAACGAGTGGAGTGAGTGGTCCGAGTGCACAACAAGCTGCAAGGGAGCCATCAGGTACCGAGAACGCTCAGTGAACCAGCTGGCGCTCTCTGGTGGCGCTCCCTGTCCCCCTCTGTACGAAGAAGAAGTGTGCGAGGGAAATCCCGAATGCAGTAAGTCCTCTTTTTCTTTCTCTTCGTTCTCTTCCTGCAGGCTTGGGTGGCAACAATGTGATGACGATTCTCAAGAAGAAAAACAAAAGCGTGCGATGATTCCCTTCAGGCAGTCCGCCTTCCTTCCCATGCTTGCAAGTTGCTGTCGAAAGACCGACCTCCCCTTTCTCTTTCTCTCCGCCTTCCTTTCTCCTTCCACGTTCAAGTGGCACATGTCTGTGATGAGAGAGAGTCATGATTCCGTCACCAGATGAGTACAGATAAGGATTCTACAGTCAGGATTTTCCTTCCTCCCTTCTTTTGTTTTGATCTTTCTTTCTTTCTTTGTGTATGCATGCATGCAGACAATTCCGAGTGTGACATGTCCCAGTGGAGTGCCTGGTCCACATGCACTGCCTCGTGTGCGGGCGGGACGAGACGCAGAACCCGAACAGTCGAGGGTACACCAGCAGGCATCACAAGCGACCAGTGCCCTCCAGTCACAGAAACGGAAAATTGCAACAACTTCCAGTGCTCTGCCGACTGTCAGGTGTCCTCTTGGACAGAGTGGGGTCCTTGTAGCACCACCTGCGGAGTCGGCCAAATTCTCCGCACTCGAGACATCACACAACAACCCCAGGGACAGGGATTCGACTGTCCGGAGGCTGCACAGGCTCTCGAGTGCTATGCAGGCACCTGCCCGGATGTCTGTCAAGTCTCTGAGTGGGGCGAGTGGAGTCAGTGCCTTGACACGTGCATCCGCAAGAGGACCAGAGAGGTCGAGAACGGTCCCGACAGCTGTGGTGTGCCTCTGGAGGAAGAAGAGGACTGTACCGGAGACGCATGCTGTCAGTCTCTCTCTCTCTCTCTCTCTCTCTCTCTCTGCATGTTTGTGTGTGTGTGTCCTGATGTTCGTTTGTCTGTCTGCTCACCTGCATTCTCGTTGTTTGCAAGCTTTCTCTGAAACCGAGGGGAGATTCTTTCTGTCAGAATGCAGAGCGACGAGGCTCTGTCAGACCATCTCTTCCACTCTCTTCTGCTTTCATTAAGCGCCTCTGTTGAAACTTCTGTGTGCAGTGCCCGGATGTGTGGGGACTGACTGGGGTTCCTATGGGCCCTGCTCTGAGTCCTGTGGTCTCGGGCTCCGCACCCGCAGCAAGGATGACCCGAACTGTCCTGCTCAGGACGACGTGGGGCCATGCTATGTTGACGGGTGTGCTCAAGATTGTGCGATCGGTCTCTGGTCAGAGTGGACTGCTTGTGATCGCGTGTGCGGGGGGGGGAAGCAGGAGCGAAGTCGGAGGGTTGAGCGAAGGGCCTATAAGGGGGGGGCAGAGTGTATCGACGATCAGCTGACCCAAATCAAGCTCTGCAATGACGTTGCGTGTGTGAGAGATTGTCAGGTGACCGAATGGAGCAACTGGAGTGACTGCTCCGTGTCTTGCAACGGTCCCGGGGTGCGTGAGCGTTCTCGTGCCATCTCGGTTCAGCCAGAGAACGGAGGACAGCAGTGTCCGTCTCTTGTGGAAGTGGAGAGGGGATGCAACGTCGGAGTCTCTTGCGGTAAGTCGGGGCAGGTAGAGCTTTTCTAGTCGCATGCTTGGTGGTCTGTTTGAGAGTGACTTTTATCAACAGGAAGACTTGTATTCGCCCGATGCTGCACAACTGTGTAAGTGTCCCGAAAGTGGAAGTGTCTAATGGTCCTGCTGGTTCTCATCTGATTTGTGTGGTGATCGTGAGTGTTCCTTGATTCGTGAACGTCTGAAAGGTCACGCCAATGCTCACGCATACCAATGCAGGTGCATCTTGTCTGACGAGTGTCTGGAGTGCCTGGACGTTCTGCTCCAATTCCTGTGGAGAGGGAACGAAAACCCGAAATCGTGCCATCGTCCGAGACGGCACAGACGACAAAAAGTGCCAACCCGAAGATCTCTCCCAGACAGTGCCCTGCGTTGCAGCAGGTACCTGCCCGATTGACTGCGGGGTCTCGGCCTGGGCCAATTGGACCCCGTGTCCCGTCACCTGTGGGGGGGGATTCAGAACCCGTACCCGATCTATCGATAGGTTCCCTGCCAACGGGGGCGGTCAGTGCCCCGCGTTGGAGGATGCAGAGATCTGTGGGGACAGGTCATGTGGTGGAGATGACTGTGTGGTTGCAGACTGGGAGGACTGGTCAGAATGTTCAAGGACTTGTGGAGGAGGGGTGCACCAGCGTACCCGTGCAGTTCTTCAGCCAGGCCTGCCGAGTGGAATACCATGCCCTGAAGTGCTCCAAAAGCGTGGGTGTGAATTGCAGAGATGCCCAGGATCCCCATGCCAAGATGACTCCACAGTATCCCAAAGGGCGGGTGTCGGGTGTCCGGTTCTCGTCAACTTCGGCTGTGACACCGGGTTCAAAGAACTCGCAGAATCCCAAGGTCAATCATTCCCCGATGACCTCCCTCCAGAGACCAGAATCGGAGACGGATGTCCCCAGTCATGCGGGCAGTGCGAGGAATGTGCGCCTGGCTGCCAGCTGCGTGACCTCGGCAACCGTCACTGTTCCGATGAATGCAACGTCTCGTCTTGCAACTTTGACGACGGAGACTGCGACCCGACAAGAAACGACGACGACTGGGAGCCTGAGACCACATCGACCACTACTGCCGCATCAGGCGGTGGTGGCAGCTCGGGAGGCAGTGTGACAAATAACTGTCCCCAGAACCCCCCCATGACCTTTTTGGACAGCTCATGTCAGGCTTGTGAGGACTTGTCACGTGTTGAGTCCGAGTCTGGTCAGAGTTGCTCGGCCCTTGCGGGTATGGTTGGGTGTGATTTTGCCCTCTCTGCTGCGGGCATGACACTCCCCCCTGAGCTTCCCTCAGACGCGCAACTTCATCATGTCTGTCCAAGCAGTTGCAACAAGTGCGGGGAGACGTGTGCGTCTGGGTGCCCTGACTGGTTCAGAGGCAACTCAGTGTGTGATCCCGGGTGTAACAACGCAGATTGCGGGTGGGACGATGGTGACTGCACGAGACCCTCCGCACCGGGCGAGTGTGAAGATTCCGAGCTTGTGCAGGCAAACGGCTTTTCCTGTGCGCTCCTCCGCACATTCGCGGAGAGTTCAGGTAGAGGCGGCTGTGAGGCTCTTTTGATGAACCTCTCCCCCACACCCGACGTGACTTTGCCTCCCGGCATTCCCGACGACGTCCTCCTGAAGGATGCGTGTCCAGTCACATGCGGTGCCTGTGACGACCCCACCCGCAGAACCCTGCCTCCTGAGGGCATTGCCTCAACAACACCCGCCCCTGGCGTCTCCAGTGGGCCCATCAAGACGTTCTTCTACGGAGAGGCAACAGAGTGCATGGACCAGAACGTTGACATGCAGGTGATCGCAGAGGGGCGACGGTGTGACGAACTCCGAAATCTTGTCGGGTGCGAATACCGGTTGGAGGATGCCGGTCTGACGATCCCGGATAAGTTCCCCTCCAACATCACCGTCAGTGAACTGTGCCCCGACTCCTGCGACATGTGCGCAACCTCATGCGCTCCCCGTTGCCCTGACTGGTTCAGAGGGAATGGCAACTGCGACTTGGACTGTTTCGTTGACGCGTGCAACAACGATGACGGCGACTGTGAGGGAGTTTCAAAAGAAAACTCAACCAGCGGACCGGCCTACGTGCCTGGGACCGTGCCCGTCACCGTCGTTGACGGAGTTGCCTACAGGTGCGAAAACCGCCCTGAGGTGGAACAGCTCTCTGGTTACTCCTGCGTCGAGCTCTACGCCCTTCTGCCCTCCCAGTGCGACTACGTACTTGCCAATGTCGCCGAGCAGATCACCTTCCCCGACAACCTTCCAGAGGGTGCGACTCTGGCAACAGTCTGCCCTGTCACGTGCGGTCTGTGTGTAGAAGAATGCAATGCCGGTTGTCCTCGTTGGTTCCTCGGAAACGGCGGCTGTGACCGCGAGTGCAACAACCAGTTCTGCAACTACGACGACGGGGACTGCGAGGGCATTCCCCCCGTTGAAATCGATGAGCCAAATCTAGGAGGGGCCCAGGCTCCCGGTATTGGGGGTGATGTCCTCTTCGATCCTGACGAGGACCCAGACTGCAGAGATAATCCCATGGTCCGTGCGAACGGCTACACATGCGAGGTGTTTATTGCAGTGGCATCCAGAGGGTGTGACTCCACCCTCGGTGAACTTTCAGGGTCAACCAATCAGGACATCGGCTCCTTCCCTCCCAGCATGCGTATCAGAGACGCCTGTCCTATGAGCTGCAAAGCCTGTTATCCGTTCGGCAACATTCCTTCCAATGCCGATTTCTCCCAGTGCCAAAACTCAGACTCCGTTGCCGAGCTGGGACAGTCGTGCGAATTGATGAAGAGTGTGTCGGGCAGCTTCTCTGGGTGCGACACTCTTCTTGAGGAGATCTCCCCCACCGCCCTTCCTGCCTATATCCCTGCCGATACTCGCATCAGGGACGTCTGCAGATCCACCTGCGGTCTTTGTCAGATCCCTACCTGCTCTGACAGAGACAAGAACGGCGATGAGGATTGGGTTGACTGTGGAGGTTCATGCAGGGAATGCAGATCCTGTCGCAACACACTCGCCAAGTCCCTCGGTCCCCTTTACGTTGTCACGGGAGAGGACAATGGCCTCATGCACGGGGCTGAGAGAAGAGTGACCTGTGCAGAGGATGCACTCCAAGCAGCAGGACCCATCGGGGGTGTGGATGTCAAGTGCCTCGACGGAGACTTCCAGGATCCCCGCATCGTCTGTGAGGCCAGGACGATTGAGGTGTCTGTCGGCACAGGCACCATCATCACCAACGGACCGTGGGACGTCTCTGTCATCACACCCATTCACGTCAGTCTGCTCCCAGTCTCTCTCTCTCTCTCTCTCTCTCTCTCTCTCTCTCTGTGTGTGTGTGTGTGTGTGTTTCTGTGTGTGTGTGTGCCTGTTTCGCTGTCTGTGTGTGAGGGCCCCGTTGAATTGTTCGTTCCCTCTTCTTTTTGGGTGTAGATGCCAAATGTTTCCAAATTTTCATTGAAGTGACCACCCCTCTGTTTGTTCTGCAGCTTGCATTGACTGCCGCTTTGGAGCTGGCAGGCGGCGACGACCTTCGTATCCTGTCTTACACAGGGCCGACCGTCGAGACAAGTGCGAGAGTGCCGGCCCCGTCTGGTGGGGGCGGAGGTGCACCCGCGCTTTGCGTCGATGACCCTATTGTTGCTCAAAACGGATTGAGCTGTGCCGAGATCAAATCCTTCAGCATCCCCTGCTCAGTGACCGTCAAGTCCCTCGCAGATGCCCAAGGCGAAACGCTCCCACCCGAGATCGGTCCCTCTGACCCTGTCTCGAAATTCTGTGCCAAGACGTGCGGCACATGCAGACGCCGTCTGCAGGCTGGGTCCTCTAATCAGATCTCGTTCACGTACGCGATCCTGTCCACAACCGACTACTCAAGAAGAACCAGGGGGCAGAACCTCAACGCAGCCTTCACCGACGCCTTCAAGCGCTTCGCCAGTTCCAACGCCGTCACTTACTACAGAGAGGGACCCGGGGGCCTTGCAGAGCTTGCAGTGGCATCTGTTTCTTCTGCCACGGCTTCTCTTGAGCCCCTCACCCGCCCCGTGGTCGAACTGAGTGAGTTCAACGCTGCATTCGGCAGTGACCAGCTCGGAGACTGGATTGCCGCATCCAAATTGATGAAGTCTACTCAGCCCGCCAGTGCCTTCCCTGAGCTCGCCCAGGACACAGAGTACGACTGCAAAGACACCTCACAGGGCTGCTGCGCTCTGATGGGTGAGATCAACGGTGTCCTCTCCTCGCGGTCATGTGGGAGACTGCTCTTCTCAGGGCCTTTCTCTGAACTTCGAGTGAAAACGTTTTGCTCTGAATGTTCAGGGGAGCTCCGTCAGATACTTGACAGATTCCAGAACAGAGCCAGAGACGGAAACCCCGAAGGATGCGAAGCCCATAAATTCATTTCCTCCATGGTCGAGGGCATCTGCTCTCGGGGCCCTGGAGGGGACTACTGCATGGGCCATCTGCCGAAGAATTGGGAAGCCTTCGAGGGTGGTCTCTCTGCTCTGACCTCCATGGGCAACTCGGAACTGAATTCCGCCTGTGCAGCCAGCAGCTGCTTCAGATGGAATGTCAAGTCAGTCCGCAAGAGCTTGATCGAGTGATGCTTTCTTTGTGTGAACCTCGTGCTTCAGTCACGCTTGGTCTTTGAGTCTGTGAGCGAGCGTCATCGAGAATCCTCACACATGCAGGAAGGAAGTTTAGAATAGAGGGAGGATGTTTGGAGTTCATGGACCTTCATGATTGATTGCGTCCTCCCCTCCTGTACTCCACCCCCCTTTTCTCTCTGTTGTTCTCTCTGCCCTCCTGTGTGACTGTCCTTTGATCAGATAAGCTTGGTGGTCCTTCTGGCTCTGTTTCTCCTGTTTGCAACTGCTCTCTTTTTGAGGATAAGAAAAATATCTCTGACTGCGCAATCCTCAGCATAAACACTTCCAAGAACAAAACGACAACATTGATAGAGTTTCATCAATCCAGTCATCGTGAACCTTTCATTTTCTTGTCTTGTCTGCAGGTACGTGGAGGCTCTCCGAGCAGCAGAGCTAGGCACCAGAGGATTGCGAAGAGAGGCCATGGGTGCAGACAGCGAAGCCTACCTGGACTATCCCTCCAGTGCCTTGCTGGATGCGGTCTGTTGGAGGGAGGACGGGTCATACTGCACGAACACTTTGAACGACATTGCCAAGAACAACCCGATCGAAATCCTGAAAATCCCCGGACAGACCAACAGCATGCGCTCGATGTGCTCGTTGCCCTGTCAAGCCAAGAAGACAGGTCTCTTGGGAGCAGCCGCTTTCGAGTGGGGACGCCTTCACAACAGTGCAAAGCACATGGTGTTGGGGAAATTGATGAAAGCGTTCCATCGTTTCGGTTGTCGAACCAACAGAAGAGGCAATCAGTGCGGAGAGTTGATTTTCAAATCTGTGTCTCTGACCGACGCAGCAAACCAAGGAGTGATCTCAGATGGGTCCAACCTTCTGGCCTCTACATTCGATTGGAAGGTCACCTCCGCAAGAACCCCTTGGTGTCCAGAGGAGTGCCTTCCCATCTTCAATGGAGATGGAGAGTGTGACTCTGTGTGCTTCACAGAAGACTGCGGTTGGGATGGGGGTGATTGCCTGTTCTCGACAATCGAGCCTCATGTGTACAAGACAGTCGTTGAGGCACTGCCAGATCAACAGCTGTGCACTCCCGGGGACCTCTCTCTCTCCTTCCTCAGAGAGTGGCCTTGTGACGCCAGTTGTGAGATGGTGTGGGAAGATGAAATCGAAGAGAACGGTTGCTGTCTTGCGGGAGCACAGGAACTTCTGCGAGAGGTGCGCTTCCTTCTGCCTGTTTGTTGCCGCATGATTTGCCTATCAAGCTTCTTTCTCGTGATTTGTTTCTCTCTCTCTAGCTCTGTTTGACATAAAAGAATCTCCTGCTGCTTTTCTTTGATCTGTGACCGATCGTTTCATCGTTTCATTCCTCACTGTAGTGTAAATTTCTCCTCCTTTGTTTTTTTATGCATGGAAGTTCCTCCTTCTTTCTCTCTTGTCAACCAGTAGTCGCGAGAGAGAGAGGGCATATACATACATGTGGTCATGTCATCCATTTGCCTTCTGGATGTCTTTTGTGCTGTGCATACAGGTTCGTCCCGGCCAGTTGCGGCAGGACGTGGCACAGCTCTCTGGATCCATTCCGACGTCCTCCATTGAGACCGAGTGGTCTGTGGCCTTCCTGGAACAGAGGTGCGGGTTCTCTCTTGACAGAACCTGCGCTGCCGATACCCCCCGAAATGTTGTCACCCTCTCCGTACGTGCATCCAATCTGAACTTCGCCTCAGTCGATGCCGACCCCGTACTCCGCAGACGTCTGGAGGCCAACGTGCGTCGCGAGACCGCAAGAGCGTTTGGAATTTTCCCTGCAGACATTTCCCGCATTTCTTTCCGCAGTGGCTCCCTGTTGGTTGACCTGATCATCGATTCGGGAGACGAAAAGATGGCAGCAGCTGCCGACTCTGGAGGCTCCGACCTTGAGTCCTCCGTCGTCTCTGCAGTCAACGAGGCAATCCTCTCGACAGCAGGGATCAACGGGGCCAAACAGGACCCCAACGCCGGTATTGCAGTCGGAAGAGACAACATTCTCTTTACCCGCACTGAAACCGTGCAGACTCCCAGAGCAGCAGCCGACACCACTCCGCCCGTTCCCTTCACATCGACTTACGGCGCGGCAGCCCTGGACACGCTGGCTGCCCCTGCCATGAGTTGCCCCTCCACCATCACCACAGACAGCACAGTCTCCGTAGGAGGGGGAAGTACAGCTGACGGCAGTGTGCGTTCCGTTGGATGCACAAGCGGGTATGTGTACACAGGGAAGAGTGCCTGTCAGCAGATTAGGTGCGACGACGGGCGGTGGAGATGCAGCGATAATTCATGGTTGCAGGCCTCGAGTGACTTTGAGTGCGTTCAATCGTGCTCGAAGGTTTCCCTGCCCTCCTCTGAAGGTTACGATGTGTCTGGTTCAGGGGAGTTGGAGGGTGCAACGAGAGACATCAAGTGCGCCGGGGGGTACTCTCCGAAAGAGGGGGACTCCACCTCCTCGCAAACCGTTGTGTGCTCAGGTGGAGTGTATGGGGAGGTGACCCTGAGATGCTACAAGACCTGCACTGCGGTTCAGGTCGGAGCATCGCACAAGATTAGGTCGGGAGAAGGGAACACCGTCCAGGACTCCCGCACAGTGGTCGCCTGCGCTGATGGATTCTCCCCTTCGGCGAACGCAGCAGCAGAGGTGATTTTGACCTGCATTGACGGTACTTTCGGGGACTGGAGTTTGACCTGTGAGGAGCCAGGGGCGACAGAGATCACAGAGATCGATGGAGGATTCACTGACTTCATCACGCGGATGGGAACTGCAGGTTTCGTGGCACTGGTTGTGTCCCTCATTGTCGTCTTCATTCTCATCGTGCTGGTGCTCATCTGGTGGTTCTTTGTGCACAGAAAGGTCAGTCAGTCAGTCAGTCAGTCAACCAGGGAGTCAGCCGGTCATGCATGGAAGGAATTCTGTGAGATTGCATGGAAGAATTTGAATGTGTCTCAGAAGAGAAGGAAGAGGGCCTGCATGCATGCACACACACAGCACGGGGGCCCATGCAAGGACAGAGGGGCTCTTTCTTTTCTTTCCTTCTGTCAGAAAGAAAAGGGAATCAATCAATCCAATCAATCCACCAGACATATTGTGAACTCGATCTGTGTGCCGTCTGTGTGTGCAACCCATGCACGGACCCAAGGGGCTTTTTGTTCTCTTTTGCGATCCTTTCTGAGTCTCACAGAAGGTACAATATTGTGGCGGGCTTCACTTCGATATTTTTGCATCCTCACTTTCCCCCTTCCATCTTCTTTCTGCAGAAAGCACTTGCGGACAGAGAGCAGAGAGGTGCAGCCTTCGACAGGGCAGCCGCCCAGAAGGCAGGAGACGAGCCGATGACGAGCAGATACTCAGACAGCCAAATGGATGGGGGCACTGAGATGTCCCAATCTGCCTACACAGGTTACACTGGGTATACTGGGTACACAGGCACTGAAACGTCTGGGTACACAGGGACTCAGCAAGACAGTCACTACTACGGAGGGGGGGGCACAACGAGTGGGTATGAGAGCAGGACGGGAAGGCGGGTGTATGAGGGGAGCACAGGAAGGACTGGGGACACTGGAAGAGGAGGAGGGCAGTCTTCGTATGTGGAGAGTTCACGGTACTCCCGCCAGCCCTCTTCGACTTCGAGGGGGGACACGCACAGAGGCGGATCGACCCGCCAAAGTGGAAGGACGGAAAGAAGGGAGAGAGATCGTTCGGAAGATGGATACAGAAGACAGGGCAGCACAGGGACGGGGACAGGAAGAAGGGGAAGCAGCCGGACAGGGAGACGGGGGGACCCTTCTGAGTCCTCCCGTGCGGGGGGAGGGTCTTCGAGAAGGTGAGAGAGAGGAGAGAGGAGAGATGGTCGGATGGATGGAATGAAGGGGAGAAAGCCGTTCGTTTTGATGTGCTCGTTCGTTCTCTCCCCTTCTCCCTCCTTGCTGTATCCACCTGATTGATGGACAGAAAGAAAATGGGAGAGAACTAAGGGGCAACTCGTTGGAATGGAAAGGAAGGGGGCAGGGAAAAAAGGAATGAATGAGTGGGGTGGGGCTGGAGGGTTGGGTGTCTGCTTCCATTTAGAGGGGGGGGGTAAATAAATCAGGGGGCCGTTGGACAATCAAAGGCACGCACGTGGTCTTGTCGTGATCAGCACCTTGAGACGGTCCCATTGACTTCCCCTCAAAATAAAAAGAAGAAGAAACCCTTTCTTGTACCGCCTGGAAAAAGGAAAGAAAACGGTTGTGCAGAAAGCAGAAAGAGAGCTTTAAAAGCAAAGAAAGGCAAAAGGACAGGCCCACCCACAGACAGGCGACTGAAGCCTTCCTCAAAGAGGAAGGCGGAATGACCCGGTCCCAACCGCCAGATCGACAGGTCTGCAATGTCATTTTTGGCTGTTTAAAATCCATCCATAGAGAGGCAAAGTGGGGAGGAAGCGGGGGGAAACTGCACACACAAAGGTGACATCAATCAAGAATCGGGTCAACTAATTAAGAGCTGTATGCTGAGGGGCAAGTAGCCTTGAAGTAGGTGCATGTTTGTGTGTCAACGTAGCAAGATCGTTCCAGTTGTTTGGTTGCATTTTGTGTGCACGCCTTTCTTCTGATGCAAATCAATCCTCATTTGCACATACGTATGACAAACTCCAGCACGTCATCTCGTTAATCGATGACAGCACGTTAGTCAAAATAAGTCAAACCTCTTCCACTCAAAAAAGCATGCAAGGTTTCATGTAGGAGTATGATGCATACTGACAGCAATGATAAAAACCTGTAGAGGTTTTGCAGGCTATCTGATAAAAGCTCAATTAATCGATCGATCCTAGGATCCTAGGATCGATCGTTTCTAGGCTCATTTCTAAGCTAGTTCGATCTCATTTCTGACTCAATTTCTGATTTTTTTTATCGAAACATCTACAGATGCTTTTCAGTATATTTTTTATGTTAAATCATGCAATATATCCTATTTTAAATCTCTATGTAAAGTGAAACTGGAATTAAAATTCTATAAACTAGTCTCTAAACATATAATAGAGCTATAAACATTATTATTTGAATCATGATTTAATTTAATATGATATTGATTAGTATTATCTGAGCATCTAGCTGAGCATTCTGATGACTAGTCTGATGATGATGAGCTCAAAATAGTTCATACATAATTTTAGTTAATTACTTAATACTAATTACTTTATATTTTTTATAGTGTGTTTGCTTATGTTTAGTAATAATTTATAACTTTGCTAGTAACTTTATGACAATAAGGCGCCAGAGGATCCATCTAGGGATCCATGTTCCGAGTCTGCAAGTGGGTTTACCGTAGGCAGAGGCGTATTAAACTTCAATGCCATATTGTTGAATAATACATATGGCCGGCCGTTATATTAAATATTGCAGTGTTGAATGGGAAAGCGCATTGACGGTAATATCACCTAATATCACCACGGCAGGGGTTTTGTCAATCGCCATCTAGATCGCACATGCCACAGTTGCGCGCGCATGCCGAGCCGCCCAAGCGTTTCAGATCAACGGCTATATATAGTTCATGCATGCTAGTATGCATGCAGCAATTATTAAATTTGAGCATCGATCCATGTTTGTTGTCTGAGAAACCAAACGGTCCACCAGAATGTCACTGAGAATGAAGCAACACTCCTCACTAAAGCCGATGTAAGCAGCATGATTTATTTCATAAATTTAAACACAGACTGCATCAATAACATGATTGAAATGATGATTCCATGTATTACTCTCTAGGTGATATATACACATATTTTCCCCGTTTTAAAAATTCCCCCTAATTTTAATTATTTTATCCAGAAGTGAGTCATTCAAGTGACTTTATCTATTACGTAGGCTCTGGCGTAGGCTGGAGTAACGAACGTAGCTAGGAATGTAGTTTATCAACTAGCTTCTACCACTAGCTCTACCAGCGTCTAGACCAGCGTGTTCAGTGCAGTGGCAACTAAGCAACAGTGTGGCAACTTCAACATTCCTCATTTAATATCTAGTTTGATATACCAAAAGCTGGTACCAAAAGCAACTTTTAAAATAAACATAAGTTCTAACATGAGTTCTTATATGATAGTTATAGATATATTATACTGTATGTTCAGGGTTGCTTTTCTGGTCGGTAACAGGTCTAGTCTACCGGCAATTGCCAGTAACCGGTAATAGCCTCAGTCTGCCTTCCTTTTACCGACAAAAAAAATAATAAAAATTAGGGTCCCCCCAAAAAAATTTCGCCTGCGGCGCCAACCTTCAAAAACATGTTTTTAAGTGTTTATTGGCATTTGAAAAGCCTATTCACACACACAAAAAAATATAAAAAAAAATTTTAAAAATATAAATTTTTAACTGCTTCACCCCTATATAAGTGGCAAAAAGTTCTAACAGCTCTATGACAGCGTCTGTCCAACAACTACTCTCTTTTTTGACTTTGCTTCATCTCTCACTGTTCTGCTTCTCTGTATATCAGGCCTTGACCATCGTTAGAGAGCGATCAAAGTAAGAGATGGAAAAAGTCTACTTCTTTCTGAAAAACGAGGAGATGCTGCTGTTGTCAGAGTTTCTCTAAAGTGCTCTGGCCCACTTTTTTTTTAGTCCAGCCTATCATACTACGAGAGAGAGAGAGAGAGAGAGAGAGAGAGAGAAAGAAAGAGAGAGAGAGAGAGAGAGAGAATGAAAGAGAGTCGCTCTTCCTGCCACAGGACCAAACAGCTTCCGTTTACGCTGTTGCTTTCCTTGTCTCTGTTCGCCTATACGCACAGGCCCGAATTGCTACCCAATCGACTTCCGTTCACATACTTGCCATCCCTGTCTCCGTCCGCTTAATTATAATTATACACAAAGGTCCACTCGCCTTTCGTTCCTATACTCGCTCTCCTTATCTCTGTCTGCTCACACACAAACCCAATTGCCTTTCGTTCACATACTTGCCCTCCCTGTCTCTCCAAACGCCTAACCGCCTTTCGTTCATATACTCGCTTTCCCTGTCTCTGTTCGCTTATTTACTTATAATTCTTTCATGTCTGCTTGCTTGCAGATGGCAAATCTCTATCCCCCTGGGTCTCCGGAGTCAGAGGCCCTTCGAGGCCTCAGACATCAGCTTTTAGCGGCAAGTCTTTCTTTGGAGGCTGGAGCACTAGATTGGGGGGACCGCCCAAACTTTAAGGTGGACTCTTTCCGTTGTTAAAATCGCGTAGGTGCATCTGTTTGGGCCAGCTGTGGTCATTACGGCCAGCGGTTCTCTGTCTTTGGGCGCCAAGTGCAAGAGGGACCTATCGCTTCGACCTGCGTCATCTTTAAACATACTGGCCGCATAGCTGTCCCTACAGATGACGCATTGACTTTTTGAATTGACCTTAAGTCTAGCCTTAAGTGATTGATTGATTGACCTATAACCTAGGACTTAGGTTATTGAAAAGTGTTAGTGACTGTTAGAATTCTGCCAAGTCTTTGCTAACTGCTAGCAAACACTGCCGGTAATTACCGGTTACCGGTAATGAAGCTTGTCTACCGCCGAAAAAATTGGCAACCCTGTGTACGTTAATAAAGGAAGAAGCTAGGGAAGAAGTCTAGAAAGATTAAATACTAATACTAGAAGCAAGTCAAGGAATTAACTTCATAGCGTTGTGAAGGTCTGATAAGCAGTTGTGTCAGGATGAAATGAAGTACGCGCGTATAACATACATAGGGCGCATGCATGCATGCTGTATGGCCGGGAATTAATTGTGCAGCATGCAGGAGCTGATCCCAGCTATGACTAGTTGAGGGCCTACATCCCTACGAACTTTATAGAAAACCAGTCAAAGTCTAAGTGAAATCAATTATCAATGTTAAACTGAGCTACAGCTTGTGTTTCAAATTAATATCTATAATCTAAAAAAACACACTGGAAATTTTTGTTTACCACTCGTCTGTATTCCATGCAGCTAGACCAAGTTTCACCCTAAGTCTCACTCACACTGTCTCACAGCACGTTTTAGAAGGAAGCCACTGGCAGTAATGAAGTGACAGAGTGCTTACATTGTACACCCACATGCATATACATGCACCCGACACTGCCAGAGCGCTCCGGTGCGCAACTCGATCTGCAGGGGACTGAAATTGTGCAGAAAAAGTTTTTTGAGTCTGTGACTCAACTGCAAAACGCATACATGTAGATCGAAGTAGATACATGTAGATCGAAGTATTTCGAGGGGCCTGCCTGTTCTCACAACTTGTGGAAGGCAAAAAAATGAACTGCATGCAGAAGAAAAGGGAGTCACACGCCTACGTGCGGACTTTTTTCGGCAATCCGCCCCAGGCAGAATGGAGTGAACCGAGCCTGATATGAAAAGCATCAGACAGTCGCGGGAGGGAAGGAAAAGTTGAATGCCGGATGGATGCCCCATGAATGGCATTCTGTGCATGTGGGAATGTCTCAGCTGTGAGACGAACCGACGATCCCATTCTCGGGTCTTTCTGGACAACATGAATGATTGATTCACGTGGCTGGTGGTCATCGCAAATCAATGGCGAAAGGGACAGACACTCGCTCACTGCCTCCTGAAAACTTTGAGAAGAAAAAGTCGCTTTAGGGAGTGTCTGTCGATCAATTCGAGAAAAGAAGGCAAGAATTTTCGGCAGTTTTGACACTCAGTTTGAACAAGGACCAGGCAGGGGGAGAGAGGAAAGCGAAAATAAAATTCAAAGAAAACCCTTCCTTTCTGCATGTGCATGGAAGAAAGACAGAAAGAAAGTGCGGTGGCAGCTTTCTCAGTGCTTCTCCGTGCCCTCTCTCACACATGTAGCAAATCAATCACTAGAATTTTCCTCGACTCTCACAACATATTCATGCACATAGATGCACGCACACCCGCGCCCTCCCCGTCCGGACACGAAAATACATTCAAACATTCATTCAAAGAGTCAGCCATGCAGGTGCACATCATGATCACAAACACATGAAGGCAGTCCGAGGAGCCTTCCCTTTCCGACCCCTCCCCTCTCCTCTGCACGCACGCACTCACTCACTCACCCTCATTCCTGTCCGTCTCAAGGAGACAGACAGAGACTAAGAGAATTCTTCTGCGAACGAAAGAAAACACGATCAGGAAGAACCACGTAAGACACGCACGACTACGGGAAGCAACCGGACGGGAGGACAGCACATCAACGAACGAATACACCAAAGAGCTCATCGGTCGGTTGATCGGCAGGAAGGTCAAGCCTAACTTTCTCATTTGCTTCAAAAGCCGTAGCTCCCTCTTTCGTCGTCTCTTCCCCCACCAGGAAAGAGAGCGCGAAAGAAAGAGAACGAAAGAAGGGAGACAAACTCTGCCACCACGACAGCAGACACGACAAGAAAAAAGTCACTTACCACACATGTGTGCGGATGGATGCACATACATGTCAGCACAATCAATCAATCAAACAAACGGAGGTCTGCTTGAGCAAAACCTTGCTCGTTGTTCTCCAGTTGTTACTGCATCATCAATCACATGCACTCTCACTGTCTGCCATGCATTCATTCACCCACCCCCACCCCAAATAGGCCCCCGCCCCCCATCCCCCCCTCCACAGATCCCCTCCCAAGCCCCAAGTCCCCCCCCCCTCCC
>JAHBMJ010001593.1:0-28637 GCA_018398765.1 Chromera velia
CCCCCACACAGAGAGAGAGAGAGCGAGACAGAGAGAGAGAGAGAGAGAGAGAGAGAGAGAGAGAGAGAAAGACTGACAGACAGACAGAGATTCACAGTTAGAAAAGTCAGAGAAGAACGGTGAAATGATCTCACCGACACATAGTCAGAAAAAAGAAAAGGCACAGTTGTCTCAACGGACAGACAGAATTTCGAGCTTTCTTCACGGCCAGCTTCCGACTTGAAAACGGCACCCGCCCCCATGCAGAAAGACCCCTTTAAAAAAGTGGGCACACACGACTTTCATGTGATTAATGATGAAGAGCTACTAGGAGAAGGGGAATGCTGCCACGCAACGGCCGGTACCCTTCTGAGATGACTAGGACGTCTAAATACGGATCGGGTCTCTTGCAAGGCAGCCAGGCCAAAGAAAAGGGAAGTCCGTTGGAGGTTAAACCTCATGAGCCCCTCCAGTCTTTCGGTCTGTGTTCTTTTCGCTAGACAGTACACACTGTCTCAAAAAAGCAGGCAGGTGAAAGGAATACGGGGAAAGTAAAACAAGAAGGCACGAGCGCACCAAAAGCCCTCTCTGTCTTTTCTAATGAAAGAACCACAGCTTCCCTGCATCTCCAATTCGTTCTACGGGTACACATGCAAGGAAAGGAAAAAGGGAGCATGAGGTTGGCCAAAGCCATTTGCTTCGATTCGCTTCGAGACCTTCACTGAGGTGCCCGAAACCTCGAAAAACCAAATCAATACAACACACATGAGACAAAACAATATGAAACGGAAGGATAGCATGCATCTCTCTGGAGCAAAACGGCTGAATCACCGTCTGCATGAGCAACAAAAGCGCGGATTGCTCTTTCCATTCTTTTCTTTTGACTTAAAAATGTCAGCCGCCTTCCTCTTCCACCCGTGTCTTTCCGTTCCTCCTGACCTCTCTTCAGCAATCCTTCCAAAGACTCGAATGTTGCGTATCGAATCCACATACAAAGCTAAGATGGGATAAGCAAATCAGACTAGTACCCGGCTGACAGTGCGCTGTTCGCCTCTCCGGCGGGTCAGACAGATCAACAAAGACATGCAGGTAGGTGCACATGCATGCAGCGATGCACTTAAAACCAACTGGACTCCAGTTTCTGCCCGGACAAAAAGATGAGAAAATGGCGCATGCTTTCTTTGTTTCTTTGGGAGGACTTAGAGCAGAGCTTCGATTCGAGAGGAAGCTGGACGGACAAGAAAGGGAATCACGGGTCATCAGATTGAGAGAGAGGTCTCTGCCCACCCTCGTACTCCTCCATTCAACAAAATTATGGCAATACCCGACCCTTCCCATATACAAGGAACAGAGTTGAAATGTCCCACTGACGGACGTAATGTCCCCCCTCCCAAAAGCTTGTTAGAAGTTGTGCCAAAGGAGCGAGAGGAAAAAAAGAGAGAGAAGGGCCGGACCAAGGCAGCACCCGCTCCCTTCCAATCCCCCCCTTGCATCGAAAATCAGACAGACCGCATATCCCTCCCTCCCTCCCTCCCAGCAGCGCCCCCCAATCTCGCTGAACAGGCTCAGCGACAAGTCCTGCCGTCCACCCTGATAGACGTTTGAGCACAATGGGCGAAAAAGAGAAAAAACAAGTGATGCTTTCAGTCTCTTCGTTCCTTTCCTGCGAGCAAATTGGCGGGTCAGACAGATCAACAAAGACATGCAGGTAGGTGCACATGCATGCAGCGATGCACTTAAAACCAAATGGACTCCAGGTTTTGCCCGGACAAAAAGATGCGAACAGACGCATGCTTTCTTTGTTTCTCTCGAATCACAGGTCATCAGACTGAGAGAGAGGTGCACGGACAAGAAAGAGAATCACAGGTCATCAGACTGAGAGAGAGGTGCACGATTGTCAGAAGTAAGGAAGAGGAAGGAAGGCAATCGATTAAAACGGGAGGGAGTGAGGGATAGAAACAGGTAAATAACAGAGCCAGGCAAGAGAAGGGATTAGGAAGATTCCGCTTTCCTTTCCTGTTTTCTCACTTGGACATGCAGTTCAGTGCAGTCAGTCCCCATTTCTCCTCTGCAAACTCCCTTGCAACGTCTTCCTGCATGCCTTTCTTCACCCCGCTGCATGCCTGTCTTGAGGGGTCGGCAGGGAATCCGTGAGTATCCGGGGGACTCGATTGAGGGGGCAGATACATCATCGTGGGGTGCCCAGCTGTCACCTGGAGCCCTGCAGACGGTGCTGTAGGTTCTCGCAGAGGCAGAAGGGGTGCCTGCACGTGGAGCACTGTCGGCGGGGGGCGGAGGCTCTCCTCCTCCCGCCCAAATTTGGGGGATTCCGGCTGTGGTGATAAGTTCTGTCTCTCCCATTCCGTGTGGGGACGGTGGGAGAGCGGGAGTGGTGCTTCGCCTGTCGGACACGCTGTCTTGTTCTCTCTGCTGCTCTCTCTGCATACACAGAGAGGACAAAAGAAGTGGAGGTATTGAAACAAACTGCACAAAGAGATTCATTCCCCAGCTTCCTTCTCTTCTCTCTGATTGAGGGCTCAAAATGTGCCATCGAATAAAAGGGAAAGGGAGCTGAAGGGGGAAAGGGCCCCGATCCAGCAAAAGGAACAGTGAAGGCAGAAAGAGATGCGCTCAGATCCTGATGATGCAGGCACGTACTCAAGAACTGAGTTGCTGACTTTTTGGGATGCATTATCCTCTCTGCTGGCTCGTCCTTTGAACCTTCCACAAGCAGACGGTGCTGCTGGAGGTGGCTCATGCTTGTCCGCACTTCACTGTGCACGTCTCGAGTCCCGCACGCTTGACTGTGACCCCCCAATCGCGACCCTTCGGCTGTGCCTGTCGTCATCACACATGCCGAGGAGCTGTGAGAGAGATCTGTGAGCGCACTTGCCTGCTCCTGCTGGCGCTTCACTGTCACTGACAATCGTTTCCCCCCGATATACTGTCTGTTCATCCTCTCGATGGCCTTCTGCGCGTCTCCTTTGAACTGGTAGCACACAAAGCCGAAGCCTTTGTTGCGTCCCGTTTTGCTTTCTCGGGAGATTATCGCTGAGACGATCGGACCAAAAGGCCGAAAATGCTGCACCGGGTTGGAAGGAGAGCAATGAATCAACCAACTCGTGAATTGATGTGCCTGAGTGGTAAGACAGCCAAGAAACAGAAACGGAGCACTTTGGTGACTTTTCATCGGGTAGGTGAGAGAACAAGAGGAGAAAAGAGAGTAGCGCCAATTGGAGGCATTCACATGCACTCACTCACTTTGTGCAAAGTCTCCTCGTTCCACTGTTTCGGGATGTGAAAGACAAAGAGGTTGCATTCATCTTGTCGTGTGAAATCACGGTGGTCAGGCTCCTCTGAAGGTTCCTCCTTCTCTGCTATGTGCAGGGGAGGTTGAGATGTCTTCTGATACAAAGAGAGGCGCTCTCGAAGGCAGCGATTCTCTTTTTCCAGGGCCCTGAGGTGAGCTTGGAGCAGCTCACAGTCACACGAGGGGGGCCCTGAGGACTCGAAAAGGTCTGCTGGCATCATGCTGGCTGGAAGTCAGCCTGGCAGAGTAGACATGCAGTCTTCCTTCGATCCGGAAAGTCAGACGTCTCTTTAAAATTGAGACAGACTTCAGTGTTCGCTTCAGTGATTCGGGTTCTCTGCAGTTCCCTCGATTCAGAACATTCCTTCAACTTCCCACTTGACACCCGCGCGACCTCACTCACGCAGCATTTCGACAAATGTGAAATGGAAAGATGCTGGAAGATCAAAGATGATCAAAGTGAGATTTCGGAGACGAAAAATTTAAAAGTTCGGGGCTCTTATGCAACCTTATGCAACGTACCTTGGGCTATAATGCATGGTGCTCAGTGCGTGACGCACGCAAAATCACGCAAATGCACACAATTGCACACATGGTTGATTTGATTTTCATGCAGAATCGAACGAATCGAAGACTCAGATTCCGACACATTCAGACATCGCTTTCAGAAGTTTCACAGTGTGACCAGCCGTGTATAGTCGCCAATTGTCCGGTCCATTGCAGCAACGTTGGCCCCGAAAGCAGGAGAGACCTGTATTTCTCGAGCAATAGCCGTTGCACTCAGTCTCCCCCCGGCCCTCAGGCTTTCAGCCGAGTCTTCTTTTGTGACCTCTCAGTAGCGTTGTTGCATACGTATCGGGCTGAAAGGAGGCACGACTGCTTCATTCTGTATCAGGGGACAACGGAAAAGTCAACACAGGTGCCAGGACAGTACACCCTAAGATCTCACCTTCTCAGACTGAGCCAGAGACGGCCGGGCTCTCTCCCTCTCACCTCCATCAGATCAGATGGCTGCTGAGGTAAACGGAGCGCAGGACTCTTCCCTTACGCACCCTGTGATTCCTGCGGGGGAGGACGACCAGGACCTGAGTGAGATTCCTGATGACCAAGTGGTCGATCAGGGGGAGGAAGTCAACGGTGAAGCAGCGCCTGCTGCTGCTGCTGATGCGGCAGCCGTTGTTGTGGAGGAAGAAGAGGAGGCAGCAGGAGATGCAGAGCTTCAGGAGTTGCGGTTGCTCCTTGAAGAGGCTCAGAAAGAGAATTCACGTTTGCTGGAGAAGAAAAAGGAGATACAAACGAGTAAAAGAGCAACCGGAAAAACAGAGGGACAGAAAAGAAGGAGGGCCTCCAGGGGTTCCCTCTCAGTGGGTGAGTTGGAGGATGGCGAAGGGGCGACTGTGAAAAAACAGCGGCTTTTGACTCGCTGTGAACATGGGCGTGAGCCTCGTAGGTGTCGTGAGTGCGGTACGAATTGGTGTGAGCATGGTAAACGGAAGGACCGTTGCAGGGACTGTGGGTCCTCTATTTTCTGTGCTCACAACCGCCGTCGGTATGATTGTAAAGAGTGCGGGGGAAAAGGGGTTTGTGAGCACAAAAAAATGAAATCCCGTTGCTTGGAGTGTGGGGGAAAGAGCATTTGCATTCATCAGCGCCGCCGCTCTGAGTGTAAAGATTGTGGGGGAGGTCAAATCTGCGCACACGGCAGGTCCCGGTATCGTTGCAAGGAGTGTGGGGGCACCGGAATCTGTGAGCACGGTAAGCAACGCGCCAAGTGTGCACCGTGTGGAGGGAAGTGTGCGCCCACCGCGGCAAGTCGCCCCCGCGTCTCCCGCCGTCCACCCCCTGAGGTTGAAGAAGAAGAGGAAGAGGGGGAGGATCTGAGTGAGCATCCATCTGCACAGCTTCCATCTGCTCAGAGGGCAGCTGCTGCTTCGTCTTCCTCCGGAAGCAGCCAACCACAGGCAGCACAGTCTCAAATCCAACCCCCCCCCCAGCAGCAACTGCTCCTCCTGCCGCCCAACCCAAACCAGCCTCACTTTGTCGGCATCCCCCTGCCCCAGCCCGTTCTGGCAGTGACAGGCCAAGACGCAGCCGCCCAGCTGAATCAGATCCAAATGATCCAGGGCCACCTGTCCAGAATGTTCGGAAACCCGCAAGTGCCAACTGTGCCGTCGGTTCCTTCTTCCACATCTCCCAGCAAGCCGAATAATGCAAACAAATGAAATGAGCGTTTCTGTCTTTCACTGCTGGGGTGAACGGATTCGGGGTTCGGTGACGGCATGAGATGAGTGGTCGATCTGTTTTTCAGTTGATACTTGTTCTTTCGTGACTTCCTTCGTCTTTCTTCACTTCCTGTGTTCCTTCCTTCACTCCAATCGCTTGTTTGTGCAATAGGTGAACAGAACACACGTTTAACTTATTTCTTTCTGACTGGCTGTCTGTCCAAGTTTCTGTCTCGCTCGTTTTTTTTCTTTTTTCTCTCACCTTTCCTTTCTTCCTTCCTTCTTTCCGTCTTTCTTTCTTTCTTTCTTTCTTTCTTTCTTTCTTTCTTTCTTTCTTTCTTTCTTCTTTCTTTCTTTCTTTCTTCCTTTCTTTCTTTCTTTCTTTCTTTCTTTTCTTTTCTTTCTTTCTTTCTTTCTTTCTTTTCTCTCTCTCTCTCTCTCTCTCTCTTTCTTTCTTTCTTTCTTTCTTTCCTTCTTTCTTTCTTTCTTTCTTTCTTTCTTTTCTTTCTTTCTTTCTTTCTTTCTTTCTTTCTCTCTCTCTCTCTCTCTCTCTCTCTTTCTTTCTTTCTTTCTTTCTTTTCTTTCTTTCTTTCTTTCTTTCTTTCTTTCTTCTCTCTCTCTCTCTCTCTCTCTTTCTTTCTTTCTTTCTTTCTTTCTTTCTTTTCTTTCTTTCTTTTCTTTCTTTCTTTCTTTCTTTCTTTCTTTCTTTCTTTTACACCCTCATCCATTCGCTCTCCGAGTCTTGTCCGTTAGTTTGTTCTCTCTCTCTCTCTCTCTCTTCTCTCCACACACACCCATGTACAGAGAGACAGAAGGTGATGGGTTTGTCCAGAATTCGTTGGGCGTCACCGTTGGGCATCGAAACCAGGATGATCGAAGACTAACTCAGTAGTAACTCTGTCCGAGAAGTCCTTCTCTCAGCTGGGAAATGCTGTCGCATATGCTGTCCCTTTAACTAGCGGCGTTACTAGCCTGTTGGCTTGTGTATACAAATACTCTAGACAAATACCGCCATTTCTATCATAGTTAGCGTATCCGGTAACTTAATTTGATCACTACTACCAGGCCCACGGACACGGTTTTAACTAGGCCTCCCTGGGGTTTTCATTGATTTCCATTGATTGATTAACTAGTTAGTTGATATAGTGCTATAGATCTAGTGATTGATTTTAGGATTCATTAGGATCAATGTCTATAAATTAATGTTCAATTCAAACTAGAGTTCAAAATATGTAAAAAAAAAAGTTCGATTGATAGTACTAATTGATTGATTGATTGATTGATATGTTCCGCCCTAGGGCCTTCCCGCTATGTCTATTTATCGCCAGAGCTAGCAGGGCGGGGCGTTCCCCAGCCTAAGCTGAGGTATCAGACCCCGCCCTCAGGGCCCGCCAGAGTCTGTTGCCCTGGCCGCTGCTACATGATTGTTCGTTGTTCGAGCCACGGCTCTGGATCCGTGTTGGCTTTCCGGCTTGAAAATCGATCTGAAACGGCATGCAATTTGGGCTTCCTCGCTCTTCTTGTTCGCTTTATCAATCTTCTTTTGCGGCTCCCTCCTTCCCCACCGTAACGCTCCTTCGGTCATCTCTAAGTTATCAATCGTCTCCTCATATTCTTTTATTAGTCTCTCGATCATCCGCTGCCTTCCGGTGATTTCTGCATGTCTGGCCGCCAGAGTGACTCCCTCTATATGTCCGTACCATCCTGGACACTCCTCAAACACCCTCCGTCTGAATGATACCCATCCCAAAAACTCATCCACTGCGGCATGACATTCATTCAACAGAAAGCAGAAAAGTGTCGAGTTGTCTCTTTTTCCCTTTTCTCTGTTGAACCCTTCTCTTTCTGTGGCTGCCTTTCTGGCTCTTTCTTCCATCTTGCTGTCCTATTTCTTTTCTATCTTCCTGAATATCTCTGCTCTCTCTCTGTCAAGAACAAGACATTCTGTCACCAGATGGATTTCATCTTTCACCACCTCGATTCCCAACCACCCTCAACAGAACTGGCACGTCCTTTTCTATAACAGCACCTTCTCTCCCCCCCTTACTGGAACTTTTCCCTGAATCGCAGCCACAGCCCTGTCTTCTACCCTGCATGCTGCTCTCCTCTTGTGTTCCGATCGCGACGCCACTCTCGTATAGCAAAAAGAGGCTCTCCCTATTCTCTCTCTGTCTATTTTCATTATCGAGCCAACCTTTCTTCTACCTGCTCTCTCTTTAAACAAAGAAAAGTGGAGACGGTTTTTGTTTAAAACCTTTCTGTGCACGTCAGCCATCATCACTCCTGTCAGTTCTGCCTTCTCCTGACTGCTCTTCTCTCTTATGTTTCTTTCTATTCAGAGAATCTATATGCAAACGCCTCTCTCTTTTTCTCGTCTAGCTCATTTTTTGTTCTCTTCAGCATCCATCTCTCTATCTCGTCCACTCTCTCATTGACTACCTGTATTTCTCTCTGCCCTGCGCTTCCTTTTAGTCTTTCTTTTGCAAAAGGGTGCATTCCTCTGTCTGTATAGAGTGCCTGTGCACATTGCTTCAGATGCGGGAAAAGATAAAAAGGATGCATTCCTCTCCCCCTCTCCATTTTATTTTCTACCCCCTCTCTCAGGCATGTGAGGATTGCCTGCCCTACCGCTTCGTTTCTTTTCTCCTTTAAAGCCTTCCCTGCTCACCAGATCGTTCTGGAAGCCACTTCAAGATCGATCGGAATGAAACTTCCTTTCATCATCAAGGTGTCACAATTTTTTTTCTTTCTCAAACGTAAAACAAACCTGACAAATCTCCTTTGCTTCTCATCAAATTCTGCATACGTGCTATCTGGGTATACATAGATTTCACATCTATACAACCATACGGCGTGCACTGTCTGTTTAAATATATTGAAGCAATCAGCGGGTGGAATCTCTCCCTCCCTTCCTATCTTCCCCATCAGTCTCTGCATGCATCTCTCTGCTTTGATTGACCACGCCTCCATCATAGTCTCTAGGTTGCAGTCGGTGGATAGGACTAGTCCCAGGTAGGGTTGCTCTCTTACTTCTTTCAATGACATCACTATCTCCCCCAGTCTAACTTCTTCTTTCTCTTTTGATACGATGCGGCTAAACCGGACCAATCTCAACTTGTCAGAAAATAGAAGATGGAGAGGTTCTGCAAAGGCTACAAGGTTCGAAAGAAGAAGGTTCAACTGTCTATCTAAGAATTCGAGGAGTGTTGTATCATCTGCAAACAGAGGGGCAAGGAAATCGACCCACCTCCCCTTTTCTCCTACCGGTACCTTTAGCCTCTGTCTGTCGGTCTGTCGTCTCTGTCCTCTCCTCTTTCCAGGGACTCCTAGTTCCTCTGGTAAGTCATGTGTGTACACAGAGTAAAGAGAAGAGCCGCTCGGGCCTCCTTGCTTGAGTTCCTTGTCTTCCAAGTACTACATGCTCGTTTCCTTCACCCGTGCCCTCACTTTTTCCAGAGAGGCCTCAACCCATCTAATCAGACCTTCCTCCACCCCTGCCTTTCTCAATTTCTCTTTCAACTTTTCGAGCCTCACTTCATCGAAAGCCCGTGTGAAGTCAACAAAAGCAATACTGAGCACTTCCATTCGAGCAATAACGAACAGCAAAAGAAAAATTGCATCGTATGTGCCTACCTTTTTCTTGTATACGAACTGTCATGATGTTTGTTTGACTTCCTTCTCCACCTTCGTTCTCATGATCATGTCCCCCCATTTCGCATCTGCTACCACCAGGTGCACTCCCCTCCATCCCACAAGTAGTGCAAGTGACTTACCCAGTTTTAGAAGAGCCGTCACCGGCAAGTCATTCCACTCTTTCGGCTACCAACCGAAACGATATGCAACATTAATTAACAAAAAATATAAAGATACCAGCTCAGTCGATTTTTCTATCGTTTTTAGCATTCTTGGGGGCATTCCCTCCTTCCCAGCGGCCTTTTTCTGGGGTTGCTTGCTCTTTTCATTGCCTTCCTTACCTCCTTCTCCTCTGCTATATGCCATCCTTTCTCCTTAATCGCTTTACTCACTGTCGTTTTTCCTTCTCGTTCCCTCTTTCTCTCTTCTTTCCCTTCCTTTAGCAGCTTGTACGTTTGTTTGAAACCTTCTGCTACCTGCTGGGTCGTCATGTTGTCTTTTATTTTTCTTGGTGCTGCCCTCCTGTCTTCCTCACCGAGTCTCTTCCACACCTTCCAGTAGCCTCTTTCATTTATTTCAGCTCTTATGTTCTCTACCTTTCTCTTTTCTGCCTTCTGTTGCTCTCTTGTCACCGTGTTTCTCAGCGCTCTCTCTATCATGACTAACTGTTTTCTCCTCTCCTCGTATGCTTGTCTTAATCTTTCTCCTTCCTGAGCTGAGGTGCTGCTCTCCTTTTCTCGTTTATCCCTCTGCTCTCTTTCTGCTTTCAAGCCTCTGATTTCCTCTCTCACTTTTCTCTCTATTCTTGTGAGTTTTCTTATTTGCTTTCTTCCTTCCCCTCTCAGCGCTTCTACTGGCTCTTCTTTCCTCTTCCTTTTTCTTTCTTCTTTCTTCTCCTTCCTTGTTGCCCAGATGAAGGTTTGATATAGGTTATATAATTGTAGCTAGAGTTGCAGATAGATTCTGTTTTTTTTAATGAATCATGCAATCAATCTGCCCTTAAAACCATATATAGTAGTGAAGTTAACAATTGAACTTAAGTTGAAAGTAGACTAGCACCTAGATAATATGACTAAATTTATACATTAAACACTTAACAACAGTTGCATACGCAACACTTTAAATGGGTATTAAAACACTAAACAAATCTTCGGATTATCTTCTATCACATCACAAATCAAAACAATATGCAGTTCAACTTACAGCAATTGTTTAACCCCTAGGTTAAATTTAACCCTCCAATTAACAGACTCGGAAAAACAAAGTTTTCATAAATGTTTGCTAAAAATTTTAATTGTTATTGTTTTTTTCAATATTAATTACCTAGAATATTATAGTCATTGTTACCCTTAACAAACATGCCAGCAAACATGAGTTACATGACATCTAGCATGGCATTTACATTAATCTCCTATGTGGTGTTCCATAATTTATAGTGGTATTGACAGTAATGCAGACAGACTTGTTGTGTTGAATGTGCTCGATCGAAATCGAACTTGAATGATTCAGGCCTAGATTCAGGCCCTCGTCACAACATGCAATCGTTCAGATGGAAGGGGGATCCATCAGTTGCGAAAAAAGAGTAATTAAGGCTTGAGGAGTCGATTACCCAATTTGACTGTGTCTAAAATTTTTGTTGAGATCCATGTGTGTGATGATAAAGTCACGCAATTTGTCTGGCTACACGTTGCAACATTGATTGTCTTTTTTGTTTGATCGACCGACCGACCAAGTGCTGTCAGACAGACAGCCAAATCGACTAATCATACAGCAATGCGATTGCACGGCAGCAGAAGAGAAGCGCATGTGCCACCTCTGAGTGCAACGTGTGCCTGTTCTTCTCTTCTGCTCTGTTCTTTTCTGTCCCACTGAAAGACATCCCCCCTTTCTCCCTTCCCTTTTCGATCTGTCCCCCCCTCCCTTTGTGCCTTTAAGTCCAACCCTTAATTGTGAATTCCACCCCATCCCTTCCTTCCCATGCCCCCCAACAAGGAGAAAAAATTCCCTCCAACGGCTTTCTACCATCAAACCTCTTTCTTGTGTTCCTCCTCTCCCCCCCCTTTTTGTCTTCCCGTCTGGATCCTTTGACTTTTTCTTCCTTCAAGTGTCTTATTTCCCTCCTCGAGTCAGACAGTCAGTCAGAGAGATAAATAGAAAAACGAATAAATAAAAGCCTTCCCCCAATCAATCCCCCCTACCCCCCCTTGCCCACAACCAATGAGTCCAACTTGATCACTTCCACAGGGTTGTCAGAGATCACGTGCAACTCCCAGGAGCCCACCGCGGCCTCCCGCAAAGACGAACTCACGCAGACCATCACCGGACCGAGGTGCGGCTGGATCGTCAAGAGAGTCATCGTTACCACTTTCTGCACAATCAAACAGCGAAGAGAAACAAACCCACAGAAAAACAACGATGATGGGATGATCACCCAGAGTTCACAAAAACGCGAAAAGAGAAGCTGACGAATACCTGTCAAACAAAGAAAACGTTTTTGTTGGAGCGCCCAAAACGCATTCTCAACATCAACAGATTGTTCAGAATTCCGTGTCAGGTTCCCATCCACAAAATGAAGCACAAAAGTACGCATACAGGAAGAGAGACGAACAGAAAGGAGACATGCTGACCTACCCTCTGCGTGAAAATCAACTTCCCTTCAACGGGCGAAAGACTCACCGTCAAATTCAACAAAATTTTCCCATATCCAGTCGTCATCTTTCAAACAGAAAAACCACCCACCCTCTCCGTATACAAAACTGCCGGAACATATAAAAAATAAATATGAAAGAATGCAGGATAAAAGTCCACTCACCCTTTCTGTATAGAGGTTGGCTGCGGCAGTTGACGTCGTCCTGCCGTCATCGCTCAATCCCCCTTCCAAGTCGGACTTGTGGAACGCTCTCAGCTCCTTTGCGCTTCTCACAGACCGCACCTTGTCCATCACCGCTGTACGGGAGAGGCCTTGCCAAGAAGGCGCACTGGGCCTGCCCCCCGCCTCCCTCTGCCCGTCCCTTGAGGGGACGTCATTGGAGGGAAATCTGTACGTGATCACTGAAGGGGTCGCATCGACAGGAAGAAGTTCCTTCACCACCAGGCGGAGAGAGACCTGCAGGCCGAAGGGCAGAAAGACCGTCATGAAGAAAACGTGTCTTTATTCGCAACAGAGAATCAGACAGACAAGCAGATGGATCGACATACAAAATCAAATGGTTTCTCAAAAGTCAGACAGACAGAAGCAAAAACAGGCATTCACAACACCTCACACAAGTGTCACTGCTTTCGTATCCACGACTCACAGACCGACGGAAAAACAGCATACACACAGACACAGACAGACATTTAGGCGGCAAAGAGACAGACCTGCGTTGTTGTCGACGCGAGCAGCACAGCCCTTCCATCAAAGCTCTGGGAGGGCGGCTGGCCGCTCACGTGTTTCTTCACCACGTGCCGCATCGGCGAAGGGGGCGGGCACGCGTGAGGGTACGGCATGGGTTCCAGCACAGGGGCCTGTGTGCACGACGAGTGAACGCACATCTGGAAGTCTCCCACCTCCCCCACCCGGAAAGTTGACGCCACAAGGACGTAAGGTCCGGGCTGCATTTCATTTCAAGAGTGTATGGTTGCATGTGGGTAGGTCTATGGTTTCAGATAAGTGTGTGTACACATGTATGCACGCTCGCAACACGAATGCACGTACCGGTGTCATGTGTTGGCTTCTGCGTGCAGTCAAGACAGAAAAAACAACCAGGCCACAAAGATGCACCAGCGAATACCCACTCCAGTGAGCCGGGTAGCGATGAAAAAGATGTGCGAAGACAAAAAAGCGAAGGAAGATGGGGAGACAGAGACAGAGAGAACAAAGATTATGCTGAAAAACATGCAGTGAAAGCTCTGCCACACAGAGAGACAGAGAGAGAGATGAGGCGACGCTTTTAGCGGTTGCGGGTACGACAAAGGTCGAAGGGCCGTGTTGACCATAAACAGGAAGGGAGAGAGTGCTCGGCAAACACATGGAGGAAAACACAAGAAAGAAAAGAAATCGACAAACAAGGAAGCAAGCAAACAAACCAACAAACAGCCGGAAGGAATTCTCCCGTGCCCTCCCCAACGGACCTCCAGAGTCTGCCGGAGAGTACAGCACCCCGCTCTGTAGGGACCCGAGGAGAGGGCCTTCCCTGTCCTCAAAGTTCTCGGAGTGGCAAACGAGCCCTTGAATACTCTCACGTTCACCGAGTGCTCCTGCAATCCAACATCCGTCCGTCCATCCGTGTTTATGATCGACTTCTCAATATTCATGCATGCGCTCACAGCATCGAAAAGGCTCACATCCATCAACGCTGCAGCAAAATCCGGAAAAAGAACTGGAAACACGACGCAAGCGGTGCAACCAAACAAGAAGCCCGTCTACGCTTTTGTTTGTTGTCTACAGGAACGACAGGGTCTTCGAAGGAGTCTGGGCCGAAGAATAAAAGTCATTACAGAGGTGCACGTGAAATGTTTGATGATATCTGAGCATGAACGTAGGAAGGATTCTCCCCGGACCCCCCTCGAATGATCCGACTGACCAGAGGGCACTCGAGGAAAATGAGGACGTCTGCCCTCTCAGGCAGCACCAGTCTGAAGTGCGGGTTCTTGAAATACTCCCACAGATCGTTCGAGCACCCCCCCGCTGTGGAGTCCTCCCACTTTCCCATGAGATACCGTGACTGTTTCGCCCATGCAGACGGGACTGCAGGGGGCAGCTCTCTCAGCACGGTGTGCAGATGAGAGAAGACCTTCAACGTGAAAGAGAATTCATCCTGCAAGAAGAGGGAAGGGAAGGGAAGAAAAGGATACAAAACAGAATCACATAACATGCACCATTGCGCCAACAGATAAAAGGAGAAGAGGGAAGAAAAGGATACAAAACAGAATCACACAACATGCACCATTGCGCCAACAGACAAAAAGCCAAGTGATATCTCTGTCGCTGATGGCAGAAAAGGCGTAAAAAGTCAAAAAGGAAAGTTGGATTGAGATGCTTGTTAGAATACAGCTCTTCTATCCGACAATAAATCGATGCATCGATTCCGTCAGGAATTTTCTCTTCCCTCCACCCCATCGGGTCCTTCCGCCAAGTCACTCACATCCCTTTAGACAGATTGCAAAGTTCGTGTCCATTGTCTTATGTCTCAACGAGAAGACAAGCCAACAGAGTGGGTCAAGCAACAACTCCTCTGCGTAGAAAAGAGACAAACACACAATGGATCCAGAGAGCACACGGCAGGCATCCCTTTTCGTAACCTTCCCCCCCCCCCGTTCGATCTGCCCCCCTACCTTCTGGCTGTACTGTGAGACGACGAGCACAAAGTCCAAAGTCTTCAGCGCTTCCTCCCCTTCTCCCAGTGCCTTCAACTTCACCAGCGTGCACTCTCCATTCGAATAGACGCCCTGCTTCGCCGGAGGGGGGGGACACGAGACACGCTCAGACCCCTCGTGGATGTGCACTGCCAAGTACTTGAGGGCAAGGTCCCTCTTCCTCTCCCTCACATGCCTAGAGAGAAGAATCCACAAGTCTACAGGGTTCTTCATGAATTCCTTTATTTGAGGGTCGTTCATGTTCACTGGGGGCAGGGGGGCAGCAACGGATTGGCTCTTGAAGGGGGTCTTGGGGGTCTGTGCTGCTCTGGGTGTGGTGTTGCGGGAAGGCGGGCTGATTCGAAGATGGAACTGCGGGTTGAATGCTACCAGGTGACTGTCGTCAGCCAGGCAGGAGGCCTCGATAAATGCACTCCTCTCCCATCTGCACGCATACACACACATAATGTAAGGGAACGCAAAAATACACGAAGAACAGACGACAGAATACCCGCGCGCCTCTCCGATTGTAAAGACTATCAGAAAAACTCTGTTTTTCAGGGCCAGCAAAGAAGAAGAAGAAGAGGGAGACCTTCACTTGACACGAATCAAGCAGGCCGACGAGTGGCGTTTCAATTTGGCTCTCCGTCTGAAATCGTTTCCCTTTGCAACGCTCTGCTTCTCTCCGCTTCTGTCTGCCCGTACGTCTGCCTGTGCCCTCACTTCCCCCTCTCTCCCTCCTGCCCACCAACCAACCGACCAACCGTGAGTGTGCCTCTGCCTCGAAAGGAAAGCAGGTGGAATTCCAACAGATGTACAGGTGAGAGAACCATCTGATCACGTCCAGCCAGTCAATCCAGAAACAGCCGTTGTCTGTCTGGGACTGCAACCAAGTCAAAGAGACACACAAAGACGAAAAGGAGAGAGTGAATTCGGATCTGAATGGGAAGGCGCCACCAGAGTCAAAGAGTCATGCAGTCAGTGAGTCAGTCAGCAAGTCATCCCGAGCGCGCAAGGGCACAAAGAAGACAGAAAATGAGGGAGTGAGAGGGGAGAACAAGGCCTTGCTTCAGTAGGACACGAATAAGCTGTGTGTAAGGGAGGGAGGAAGATTCGAGCCGCACGGACTCCTGTGGCGAAAAGGACCACTGCATCCTATCACCACCATCTAATCCCTACCACTAGAAGGTAAAATCATCCGTTTGACAGCGCGTTGACCGACCGAAAGCTTCTCTCCCTAAACACATCACCTGTCTGCACGTGAGGATACAACAACTAGCTAAACAAACAAACAGACAGACATACACTGCCCACCTGCATCTCCGGATCGTAGTCGAGTGCCTTCCTCATCTCCTTCGTCCACCTTGGACTGTTCGGAGCCCACTCGCCCTTCCACCTCATCACGCCCCAGGGGTTCTTCACAAACAGGAGACGGTTGCCGTAGGCCTCGCTGCACCTGATGATGCTGTAGGCGTGGCGGGCGACGATGCCTGCAGGGAGGGACACGTGTCAGTCAATTCTTTCGTTCACCCATGCATCCACTGATTTATTCATTCATTCATTCATTCATTCACCTGTCTAGATAATGAAGTGAATTAAACTCAGTGGCCTCGTCTGCAAACGGGTGGGGGAAACGATCCGACCATGCCGGACCGGTCACAAGTGCAGGGAAACGTTCGGACTCAAAATGAGAAAACTGACAAAGATGGCACGTGAACAAACCAAGACAGAAGAACGATCACAAGAAGAACAGAAAGAAAGGGGCGAAGAAAATAATTGACTGAAAGAAAGAAAATGGTTGTCCACCCACCGTCCCACCCAGGTACCTGATGAAATCGAGACACCTTCAGGAAATTCCAGACCGCTCGGTGCTGCGTCTTCGATTTCCGAAGTTCCTAAGCACGCCACGCAGCGCCCGTCTCTCCAGCCGTTGAACAATTCCTTCCATGCGTCGGCCCACTTGGGCAACTGTTGGGTCGGAATGTCCGAGGGGGAGATCGCGGACCTGCATGCATGAAAGAGGGAAGGGAGGATAGATCGATCAGCCAGTCAGCCAGTCAGGAAAAAGTGAGGAGGTCATTACTACTTTCTTCTCGCTGTTGAAAAGTTTCTGCAAATATTTTCATCAACAACCTGCGTGCGCATGTGGTCACCATCCTGCTGCTGCTGCTGCTGCAAGAGAGAGAGAGAGAGAGAGAGCAAACACTTGATCGATCAAGCCTGCATGCATGGACTATCAAGCGGCTTGCATGACGATACATGTGGGATGGATTGTCCATGCGGCAACATCGAGTTCGACATGAGGGTCCTAACCTTCAATTCTGACGACAAAAGATGGATAAAGAAAGCCGTGGAATCGCTCCCCTTTCTCTAAAACAATATTCAGGACAAATGAGTTGACGGTTTCCCCTACCCACCAACCAACCTTGGAGTCGGTTGTGTCCTCCCCTGTCCGAGAGCGTGCTGCCGGGCCTCCAGGAGTTCCGACTTGAAAGGAATCGTCTCGGGGATCCACCCAGTCAAATGGTACAGATCTGCTCCTGGATTGGAGCCCTGCAGGCAGGCAAACCCGGGGAAGGAAGGGAAAGGAAGACAGGCAAGGGAGGGAGGGCTGCACAGAGAGACGACAGGGGACGAAACGCAGGCTGGTAGGCCCTGTGGGGGGCTCCTTTTGCTTTGTTTCTTTCTTTCTTTCTTTCCTTCTTTCTTTCTTTCTTTCTTTCTTTCATTCATTCATTCATTCATTCTTTCTTTCATTCATTCATTCTTTCTTTCTTTTTCTGTCTTTCTTTTTTTCTTTCTTTCTTTCTTTCTTTCATTCATTCATTCTTTCTTTCTTTCTTTCTTTTTCTTTCTTTCTTTTTTTCTTTCTTTTTTTTTTTCTTTTTTCTTTCTTCTTTCTTTCTTTCTTTCTTTCGTTCTTTCTTTCTCTTCGGTTCTTCTCCAGACACAGATACAGACAATACCCACTCACTCCCATATGAAAGAAGCGAATCAAATTCTTTGCGCACGTAGAGAGACCCCCTGACGCTATACTACCGTCAAAAAGTACTCATTCATCAATCGGCAATCAATCAACCAACCCACGCAACCCCCCACCTGCATAAAGTAGCTCCCCCCCATCAGTTTGACGAAGGCCTTCTCGAGGAAGGTCACCCACATCTCCCGCTTGTTCCCTGAGTGTGCCGCCAGAATGCGACCGTCTTTTCTGCAGGCAGGAAGGAAGGAAACGCGTTGATCAAATGAGGAGAACGAAATGACGGTTTGACCGCTGCCCGACCACATGAGGTCCTAAAAGAAAACAGGATTGTTTTGTCTGTTGAATGCTTTACCATTCGCTAAAATGTCTCTCTCAACATTTCCCCGAGAGTTGGCACACAAGATCAACCCCAGTGCCTCTCCGTCTGTCTGCCTGCACGGAACGTATTGATTTCCCACGACGTTCCTCTTCCACCCATGCACCCACGTAAACATAGAAACAGAAAACCAAGTGAGTGAAGAAACGAACAAGTAAACAAACAGCCATTCACCCACCTGCAGGGAACATAATCGTCCACCATCACCTTCCTGGGCACTCCATTGAAGAACAGTCTACAGGCGTACATCCCGTTCTGGTTGACTACGGGCATAATGCGGTTCCTGTCCTTCACGTGATGGGACTGGGGGTACATGATACCTGAGAGAACCGGAAGTTTTGTCTGCAGAGGGCAGGGGAGAGGGAGGAACAGGTACAGGAAAGATTTTCTTTCTAGCCTTGGGAAGCTGAGCGGCTGAAAAAGAGAAACGGGCGACGGACGGCGAGCAAGAAATGAAACGAGAGAACGAGGCGAGATGTGACGACGGGATTGAAAGACAAAACCGGGAGAGATGTCTCGTGACATGTGAATGCAAAAGCGGGAGCAGAGAGTCAAAAGGAAATGTGGTACCGCGCTGTATGCACGCTTTTCTCCTTCCTTCCTTCCTTCCGTCCGTCTTTCCTTCCTTCCTTCCGTCCGTCTTTCCTTCCTTCCTTCCTTCCTTCCTTCGGTCCGTCTTTCCTTCCTTCCTTCCTTCCTTCCCTCCCCACCCCCCCAACCGTTCCCTATCTGTCTTTTCCCCTCTAGTTTTTGTTCTCCTTCCCCCACAATCGACGTTCTTTTCGAAATCGAGCTCTGGATCCAGCCTTGCTGCTCTGCCGTTCTGCCTCGTCTGACTGACTTTATTTTCGAACTCGCAGAGCACAGCCAATGAGGATAGGAAGGAACAATCCCCCACGAACCCCTGTCTGATCGATTGACTGGAGGGGAGGTCGAGGATCACCATCGGGTCAGAATTCACCTCGTGAAACCGTTTCCACCTGTGAAACTTCTGGTTCTGCTTCACACTCAAGGCAACGAAACCGTCCGGATCCGTCCATCGTCGCGTCTCCCTGCTGCTGGCAGGAGGACGCAAATTCTCCTCAATGGGAGACAGATGGGGGTTCGCACGGATATCCGCGGGTGCGTGGGGGCCGCTGCTGGCAGTAGCAGTCGATGAAGGGGGAAGGCCTCCACTTTCAATGGCTGCTTTTAGTTGTGTGAGCTTCTCCTCCATCTCCGTAATCACACGGGGTGGCAGAGGGCGGCCACACCAGAAGTTTTCCTTCACGTCCTCATCCCCCTCATTCCACGGCAACATCACATACCGACCCACCACAGAGGATTCCAAGAGAATCTCTGAAATAGTCTGGCTACGTCGGAGATGAGAGGGCAGAATCGCGTTCTGCCCCTTCAGAAGGTCGTTCCTGTTGGTGGCAGGCGACATGTTATAAGCAAGTGCAAGGGACAAAGCCTCTTCAAAGTCGTACCCTGCATGTTTGAGGGCATACAGTGCCTCTGGCTGGGTACAATGGGCGAGTTGAGTGAGTTTGACCGCCATTGCTTGTAACTCCTTCTCGGGCGGTTTCGGTCTCGGTGCTACTGCTGTGGAAGGAAGGGCCGAGCTACTGGAGGGACCTTGTCCCGGCTTCACCGGGGACAGGTACATGTGAGGGTCTGCCGCATTCGCCCCCACCTTCTCCACAGTCAATGAGTTGAAGACGTCTACCCTCCCTGCAGCTTTCATTGGCGAAAGTTCTTTGTTGAACGGAGGACCCGCCTCGGCATCCCGGGAGCCGGGGGCTGGGCGGACGTCTGCGGAACGCACGGAGCTCCCGGAAGGACTTCCATTGGCTCCAGAGGGCACCGCTAGGTTCTGTGCGGAAGGGTCGCTGCCCTGCCTGCTGGCTCTCCCACCCACCCCGTCCTGCAAGCCCTGGGTTGGAATCCTGGGCCCTAGGCCGGGGCCCCCAGTTGGTCGGGGTTGCACTGCAGAGGTCTTCACATCCACGTACTTCTCTGCCACTCTGGATTCGGGACCGTTGGAAGACGACTGCTTGGGTGGTTGGCCTTTCTTCTTGCTTTCGTCCTGCGCTGAGCAACACTGGCCCATACGGAGGGTTAGGGGGATAGTACAGTCAAGACTTATGCTGGGTGAGGTGAGGAGAGAGAGCGCTGGACGGATGCTTCGTCTGGCTTTTGCTTGCACTCCGTAGCAATCACAGAAGACAGAGAAGAACCCTCGATTGATGTCCATTCAGGCCAGTCATCACTCTCGTCCTGTGAGACTGTGCACTGTGCAGACTGGGAAGGCGGTCACGGGGTTGCATGCACGAATGTCTGGGGAGGCAGGTACAGCGTGCTGCTGTCTGGAAGTGTCTGGAAGCTCATGCAGTGGCTGCTTCGATCAAGATCTGTGTGTACGCGTATCTGTATCCCTAGGGCCGCTGGCTAGAGTATTCTTGCTATTTCTTGGTTTCACCAGAATTGTTCGAGAGAAACCGGAATTTGATCGGAATTTGTTGCAATGATTGACAAGAAAAATGTAAAAAAATGCTTGAAATTGCGAAATTTAACTTCTTTTTGCCAAACTGCTCCTTCACGATGACGCAAGGCGGCGGCGTGAACTCCGTGCGAGCGTCTCAACAAAAGTATCGTCAGCATTCGTCAGCCATGCAGTCAGACTGAGTGTACGTTCGTGGAGACACGCTCAGAGAGAGACAGGCAATCCTCAGCACGGCATTCACACTCTATTGAACCTACCGAGACCTTGCAGAGAAGAGAAGTTGTGCAGTCTGACGACTGTCCTCCTTAGTTGACTTCGATCCGCAAATCCACTTCCATTGGTTCACTACAGAAGGAGAGAGACCAACCAGTTGGAGACGGGCCCTTAACAGCAACACGTTCGTAAGAGCCCTGCAAGGTCTGAATAGACCGTAGCGGCGACCTTAGAGACAATAAAGAGACACATTGGCGCAATGTTGAAGTTTCGCATCATTGCCCACACGAACTTCGGGGAGCAGATCGGCATCTGCGGCTCCACGAAGGCATTCGGGAACTGGGACTGGAAGAAGTGTCTCATGCTCAAGACAGATGGCAACTCGTTCCCCCTGTGGTATACAGACAGGGCCTTAGACTTTTTTGGTGCAGAGGCAGTTGAGTATAAGTATTTGAAGGTGAGGGATGACGGATCGATGGATTGGGAGAACATGGGCGGGGCGAATCGGTTCGTTCCTGCCGATGCTCTCAAAGGGAGGGGAATTGGTACCCCCTCCGTGATCATACTAGATGACGGAGGATTCGGGTATATCCAACCTGTGCCCAAAGCGGTTTTCGAAGCCTCAGCTGAGTACCCCGAAGAGGCTATTGAGAAACTGTACAGATTCCCTGCAGGATCCCATGAGCCCTCAGGGCCGTCGGGGTTGAAGATTGCCATCATAGGCAGTTCCGTGGCAGCAGGGTATGACGCTTGGTTGAGAAAGGGGTGGGTGTTCAGTTTTGCTCGGGATGTTCGCAAGAAATTCGGCCATCATGTGATCAATGTGTCACAGAGTGGCGCGAACGTGCGAACCACCCGTGACAGATTCGTCTCTGTCATCAGTCCCGTGAAGCCCGATGTTGTCATCATTGCACTTTCTCTCGGCAATGAGGGCATCGCCCACTGCGACCCCCACCACCGTCCTGCGTGCCAGCGCGCTTTCGAAGTAGGGGTTGAGGAGTTGGTTCGCATGACCAAGAAAGAAGGCGCAGTGCCTGTTCTCGGGGGTGTCTATCCGAACGGTTCTTATACGAAAGACCACCGGTCGTTTGTGCTTTCGACCCAAAAAAAAATGCAGGAGATGGGGGCAGCGTTTTACTTTGACTGGCTTGGGGGCCTCGATAGGGGTGATGGAAAATGGAAAGTTGGAATCAATTTTGATGACGCCCATCCGAATAGTGAAGGGCACAGATTAATGTTTGAACAGATCCCCCTTCAAGAGTTCAACGATGCAATCCAATCAGCATGCCTAGAGGCCAACACCCCAACTATCCGAGCTAAAAAAGAACAACGAAGAAAACAGGTTGCAGACACGAAACCGTCTCCTGAGAAGGGGAAGGGGATTGTAACTGCAAATGGGGGACATACCCGGAAGCCGGCCCCCACACGTCCCCCCCAGGTAGCTCGGCAGGTTTCTCCCGCGACCCCGAAAAGTGAGATTGTGTCTGAGATTTCTTCCCCCCGTCTTCCCCCCGTCACCCGTCCCCGCTCCATCTCCCACGTCCCCCCTAAGCAGGGGGACAAGGACGCAAAGGGCAACCCTCTGTTGGTCGACTCAACACGCAGACTCTCTTTGGGAGGGGGGCGGCAGGGAGGGGGTGGAGGGGCGAGGGAACGCGCTCAGACAGACGTGCAGGTGGCAGAGGGGGTGACACCGTCTACGTCTGCCCTTTCTGCAACATCAGAGCTGCAGTCCAAGCAGGCACTTCCCCTAGGACCGGTGGATGGACAGTTGGAAAAGGAGAGGGGAGGGGGGAGTTCACAGGGACCCACAGCCACACCGACTTCCACTTCTGCTCCTGAAGAGGTGAGTGAGGGGTGGGGCAGGCCAGCGATACGAATTCTCTCAATGCTGGGCAGGGCGGTACTATGAGGATAAGGAAGGAAGCTGCTCGGGTCTATTTGGCTCGACCTTTCTCTTCTGCTCTAGTCTCATATTTGGTTTTTTGTCTCTCCCTGTGTCTCTCTCCCTCTCTCTCTCGCTTTGTTCTCTTCTGTTTGCTCTTCCTCTGCACGACGAGTAGCAGTTTGTCAGTGCACAAGGCTTTGGCCCTCTGTAGGCTTTACCTTCCAAGTGCATTCAATGCTCTGGCAAGGCAGGAATGACAGACACGTTTGCTGTTTTGTTGGTGCTCTCCCTTCCTTGCAGCTCCCAGCCGCCGTCCGTTTTGTGGACGCGTCGGGTTTCTTCACGGTCAGCGGGTTCCCTTCAGACAGACTGGTGGTCGTTGAGAACAGATCCCAACACACATACGCCGTCCACCCAGCATGGAAAGAACTGCAGAGAGCCTTCGTAGCAGGATTCGAGCGCATGCCTGCAGGTCTGTACATTCGGCCCGAAGCCGAACCGGCATTCGTGGAAGGGGGGGGAGAGACAGGCAGTAGCAGCAGTAGCAGTGGCAGTTCGTCCTTCGGGGGGGATTTCGGGAAGCCTGTTTGTTTCTCTGTGAATGAGAAGGGGGAGCTAGCTTCGGAAGCAAAGATCCCCCCTCTGTCCGTTTCGAGATTTGAATTTGGAGAGAAATTCTATGGGCAGTGTGCAGAAATTTTGTTTTTTGACGGGAAGCTCGGCATTTTGAGGGAGAAGGACGGATCTGTGCGAGTGATCAACGAGGCTGAATCGGAGTACAACATTCAGCCTATGTGGAAGGAGGTCCAGGGCTGTATGGCGGGTGTACCAGAGGGAGTGTATGAAGACTCCGAATATGTTCATATGGAAAACTCAGAAGCTCCGCAGTTCAGCACACTGTTCATTGACAAGGATGGACTTCAGAGCAGAGTAAAGGCTCCCCCCCATTCCTGTCGAGTCTACACAAGGGTGTCAGATCTGCATGACAGGTCGCGGTGCGTGATCATCCCTCTGGGAGACCGGTGCAGCGCCCGAATGCTCCTGCACAAACTTGAGTGGGATGGGCCTTGCTTTCCGTTCGACCTCACCCGAACCACACAGCTGTCTGACATAGCGGACATGATCCGGTCAGCAGTCTGAAATTGCTGGCTGCCTGCCTGTGTGCCTGCATACCTGTTTGTGTTCTCTTCTTTGTGCTCTTGTGTATGTGTGTGTGTGTCTGTGTGCGTGTGTGTGTGTGTGTGTGTGTGTGCGTGCGTGCGTGCGTGTGTGTGTGTGGTGGTCGTGGTGGGGGGTGCATGCGTGCGTGTGTGTGTGTGTGTGCGTGTGTGTGTGTGCGTGTGCGTGCGTGCATGCATGCGTGTGTGGGTGCATGAGGAATCTTCCTTCCTTTTCATTGATGCATCTCCCTCTCCGTTTTTGCATGTTTCGTTTCCCCACTTCCCTCTTTCCCTCCCGCCCTCCTGGTCTGTATGCGTCCTCTTGGCGTCTTCCTTCTGATTCTCCGTGCCTCCTCTTTTCCTTGTCCCAAAGTGGGTGGGGCGTTTTCTCCGCAGTTGTCGCGCTCTTTGCTCTCTGCCTTCATGAAGAAGGAGCTCTGTGTGTCTGCACCCATTCATGCATGTCTGTCTGTCTGTATGTACGCATTCATTGTGCTGAACGAACTTATGCAGATGCGATTTCTGGGGGATGGTCGACCCCGAATCTCTCTGGTACGACTGGGAGCACGGTCGGTACAGGCACACGAAGTGGACGGGCCTGTCCTTCGCCCACGAGGTGGAGGAGGGAGAGGACCCGAGCAACGAGGAAGACCAGAAAAAGGTCTGTCTGTCTGTTTGAAACTCAATTCCTGAAAGTCGTACGGGGACATTATACCTGTACATACGCAGTGAGGAGAATCACAATATAAGCAGAGTCGTCATTTAGTCTGGTGAGAGAGCGGTGGTGGTGGGGGTTGACATGCAGGGAGAGACAAACAGGCTACAAGATCTGAGGTTCACTTGAATCAGAACGGAGAGAAATGGACACAGAATCCAAGAAAGGGGGTTTCCGGCAGGAGGATAAAGGTTTGCAAACTGAAGAAAAAAAGAGAAAACAAAGAATAACATGTGTGGAGAGTCTCCGCCTCGCGATCCTCTCTTCGGACGGAGTATAGTTTCGAAGGATCGACGTGTCTGTCTGTCTGTCTGTCTGTCTGTCTGTCTGTCTGTCCTACGTTCTCCGTCTGCGTACTTACTCGTTTTTGTCTGCGTGCGTGAGAGAGAGAGTTGTTTCACCGTTGTCTTTTTCAGTCAGTATTGTTGCCTCTTCTGTCCCGTCCTCTTCTGCCTTCTTGACCTTCTGTGGCTGTGCAGATCTTCCAACGAATGGAGTCGCGGTACACTTCTCGCATTGCGCGATTCTGGTCAGTCCATGCTCTCTTCTCCTCTGGCCGTCTCTTTCTTTTCTTGTCCAACCTGACCACATTGCGTTACGAGAGGATGGGACTGGGGTGAAAAACGACAAGGAGGAAAAAGTTCAAGAGATCTTCGCCACGTTTAAAATATCCAAATTTGAGCCTTTGAGGACTTGTCATGCGCCCACCATGTCTCTCCTCTTTCTTCACTTCCTTGTGTCTAGTGGATTCCCTTCTGCGTACATTCGCTTATGCAGATGCTTCTTTCTTTTGTCTTACGCTGTCCTTCCTCTCTTCCTCCTGGAATCCCCCGGGATCGAAGTCTGCGTGCGTGCCTGCCTGCCTGCTTGCTTGGCTGTCTTTCTGTCCGGCATGCTGTCTGTATAGTCTGTCTTGTCTGTCTGTTTGTGCTTCCAGGTATGCCGTGCACTGTTCCGATGAGGTTCTATTTCTCCGCACCGGCTCGTCCACCCGCGAGGAGGTTGAGAACCTGATTGAGGTCTTCGGGGAGAAGTGCTCTGCGTCCAGAAGGGTCAGGCTGATGCTGATCTCCGGACAGGAGGATTCTGTGTTTGAGGGAATTCCGGGAGTCGTGCATTTCAACCATGTGTTTGACCCAGACAGGATGGCCGCAGAGAAGGGACACTGGGAGTGGGAGACGAAGAATTTTGAGGGGATGATGAAGGTGGCGAAGTTGACCACACGGAATCTGTACTGGACTCCGAATAAGCCCCCGGGGGGCAGGGGAACCGGGAGGGAAATTTATCTTCGTCTTGCGTCTGCGACTGATCTCTCTCGGCGTTTGGGGCGAGACGTTTGACTCATTGTTTGTTTGTTTGCTCGTTTTTTCTTTCAATGGCTTGCCTGATTTTTGGAATTTCTTCTGTTGGTGAAGACATTCTCGCCTCGTTGTCTGCCTTCATCCATGCTTGGTTTAGTGGTGCTCTACTTTCATATGCTTTGCTGAAACGTTTGTTCTCACATGTGGACCTGAGAAATGAATTTGAAATTCAATGTACATTTACCTCGATGATTGCTACTGATGGAAAGCGAGTGTGCAAAGAGTCCATCAGAGTGCATTTTTTTGTTGTTTCTTTTCATGCTTCATGTTTGTTTGTTTGTTTGTTTGACTCTCTCGATCTGTGTCTGTCTGTATGCACCTTTTCTGTAAGTTCTCGGCGGAGGAGAAATCACAGTCCTCTGTCTGATTTTTTGGAAGTTTTTCTCGATGAACAGCTGTTCTTGGAAGCAGAGGGCAAACAAATGAGCTGGTCGTTGACTGAAGAACATCAATTCGTGGCTGAATTTTTTGGTTGGGGCCTTTCTGTCCGATGCGAAGAAATGACCAAATTGAACAGGAGAGTCGATCTCTTTCTCTTTCGGGTTTCATTGGTTCACCCGCAGAAGAACACGTTGCCGGCCTTCCTGACTCGGCAAGAGGGAAAGGCGGAAAGAAAAACAAACAGACGGGACAGGGAGAGCTGCTCTCTCTCGCTCTGTCGTTCAACCTTCCCTCTTCCTGCTTTTGTGACGAGAAGACCTCCTCTGTCTTATTGTTGGTATAGTGTTGCGTCACCGACACTTTTTGATCCTCCGACATTTTTCCCCCTTCTTTCACGATCTGTCCGAAAAGAAAAACAGCTGGATGCACTTCTTTCTCTTTCTCTCTCTCCAACCAAGCCGACGCAAGCAGGCAGGACCCTTCTTCCCTTCCTTCCACCCGATGCGATCGATCGAGTGACGTCTGATCTGCTGCCGGGCATGCTTCGTAAGTACTTCCTTCCTTCCTTCCTCCTTCCTTCTTTCCTTCCTTCCTTCCTTCCTTCCTTCCGTCTGCTCGAAGCCCGGAGTGTGAAGAGACTTGATGTGGTTCGATTCTTTTCGACGACGAAGAATTCATTCAGAAAATGTTGCACAGAGACAACACTGGCAGCATGTTTTTGTGTGTAGTACTTTTTTTAGTTCTTTCTTGTGCAGTACAGAGGACAGAGGACGCAGGGGGGATGCGCGAAACTGTGGCGCAAAGGACAGTAGGGAAGGAAAGGATGCGTGCATCGTGCAGATGGAGTCAGTGAGGCAGTGCCTTCAAGGGGGGGTTCGTTCAAAGGAGCTAGGTGGAGGGAGGAAGCCCTAGCTCGGTCTTTTTGTTTGTTCGCCTCTCGATGGTTTTTCGCAGTTTGTTATTCCCAGTAATCGCTTGTCTGTGTTTCTTCTGCCCACTCTTCACATAAGCAATCTGGCAGCATGTCGGCGTTGATTTCACGTGTGTTCTCGATCGCTGTTGCTGATTTACGTTTTCGGCTGTGCTTGTAAAACAATTGTGGAAAGGTGGGAAGGATCTGTCGATCTGTCTGCGTGTGCTCTTCCTTCTTGCGTGCATGTCTTCTCGAAACTGCATGAGCTGAAAACTGGATGCGTCCTCTGTTTTTGAACATGCCTGTCAACCTTTTTTCATTTTTTTTCTAGTCTTTCATGATAATGTGGCATGGGTGGGTTGGGATGTGCAAGCGAAGAGACTGTGGGTGCATGGAGGAATCGTTGCATTGTGTGGCCGATTGATCTGTGAATCCTTGGATCATTGTGACAGCACTACGTGAATTTTATTCGGTGTGGATGCTTTGGCTCACTGCTTTCTCTGTTTCTTGCATGAAAACAGTACGTGAGAATGCCAGTAGAGGCATCAAATTCAGACCAGCAATGATCTCTTGATGCAAGCCTGCTTACAGGCGTTCGCTTGCTCGCGCTTCTTCACTCGTCACAGGAAGCTTTCGCCCAGCTAAGTTTTTTTTCTCTGGAATCTGCTGGTGCGTCTGTTTCCTGTCAATCGAGGTCGAAGCTGTGAAGCCATTTTTTGTACTTTGGCCTGCTTCTGCATGCCCCTAGTTCCCAGCTTGGTTCGTTTTGGCCCGTGTTAATAATTTTAGAATTTGGAAAGCTTGCTTTTCACCTTGTATTCCACTGATTGCCTGAAAAGACTAATTAATCGTTAAAATAAGTGATATTGGTTTATCGATCGTGTAATGAAGCTAGCAATAAAGTAAATTTTAATGGTGCTGCATTGGTGTAATAAGGTTTAGTATAACTTTAATTCAAAAAAAGTCTATACACAGAAAAATAAATATTAGTTTAATAGAGTAAACTGTGAATTAATCTGTGATGATGCAAATATTAATTCCCGTACATGCAGCTAGATATGCAGACTACAGTGACTCGTGTTAGTCAAACTTTTTAAACGTTTTTTTGAAAATTTTTATCTAGATTCTCATTCGTTCACCCACTACGTTGCTTAGTATTGAAAGACCCTAGAAGCCACTAGATCTTATCAACTAGAAGCTTATCATTAGAGTCTCTTAAGATCTTCTTACAGGGAAAGACTGAAGGACGGGATGCATTGCATATTCCCGTTCCTTTCATTGTTCAGCCGTTTCATCTCATTGCATTTTATGAGCATGCTACTATTGAATGCAATTAATTCAAATTGCATGAAGAAGCATGCACATGCATGCATGCAGCTCGGCATGGCTCATCAATCTATAAGGTGGCGCGTATGGCGGCGGGCACTTCAGGCATGGCGGCTCAACAATCACCCCCTGACTGAGGCACAGACGGAGGAACAAATATAGAGCTGTCTGTCTACCCACAACGCCGACTGACTCTCATACACATGCTCGATCACTTCGCAAAGTCAATCTTCTTAACACGTGCTCCTGCTTTCTCTTTCTTCTCAACTCTCACAGTGGAAGGAACGTTACCATTGCAGCGCTCTAACATGAGCTTGGTCTGTCTATCTGCCCTCATGTCACTAGTCCTGCACCAGTA